>ML685782.1:6920537-6980145 GCA_007922175.1 Pelusios castaneus
AAACACTGGGGAACAGCACATAGAGTGTTTTGAATCCTAACACCTATTTTGATTTGCTGTTACAGCCTGACCTGATGCTATGTCATACACTCCCCTGCATTTAATTTCCTCCCACTCTGTAACTTTCCCATCTTCAAAGCGTCTGACGAAGTGGGATTTTCTCCCACGAAAGCTCATGCGATAAATAAATCTGTTAGTCTTTAAAAGTGCCACAAGACTCTGTTGTCCTTAAAAGGGGGAAGTTTAAAAAAGATTTGACCTGCTAAGGAAATGCTTTCTGTGCTTGTTTCGTTTAAATTAAGATATCTAAAAGCAGTGGTTTTCTCCTGCATAGTAAAGTTTCAAAGCTGTCTTAAGTCAATGTTCAGTTGTAAACTTTTGACAGAAAAACCCTAACATTTTGTTCAGAGTTACGAACAATTCAGTTACGAACAACATCTGTTCCTGAGGTGCCATCCCTCTGAGGTTCTATTATAAATCCATTTTTCACTGGAGCAGCTAAGGATTATGGAATTTGCTGTAGTCGGAGATGGACGAACACATCCAAAGGTAGAATTTTTCTCACTAACCGTGCAAATGGCAGTTGAGCAGCTAACACTATGCAAGGCATCTAACTGCTATTTGTACCTTTGAAAATCTTTCCCGAGTGCCAGAGCCCATTGAAATCAATGGAAAGAGACTTTCACTGAGTTCCTTGAGTTTGGATGGGCTTGTTATGAAACAGCCTATGAGCTATAGTTAACACATCAGGATAAAAATATGTTACTATAATCAAAGACTCCCTAAGAAAATATATTATTAGTAGTACAATATACTCACTTTACAGATAAATAAAACGAAGCACCAGTAGGTTAAGTGAATTGTCCAGTCTTCTCAATCCCTGTACTCTAAGAATTATAGACCCACCCACTGCTATATCTTATATATAAAGTATCTCTTACATGTTATAGGAAATAATAAACAGATAAAGTTTAAAAACTTAACAGTATCAACTAGCTTGCCTTCCTGTCAACATTTCTCTCCATCACCCTTCAGACAAAGGTAAGTGCTTGACATTAAATGATGTCAACAAACACGGCTTGTTAGGAAGTCAATTAGCAGTGGCAAGGAAGCATAAGAATTTGACAGAGTTTTACCAAAGTAGATGATGCAATGCTTCTGTTGACATTTTCCAAATTGATGACAGAGTCAAGAGAAGAACATCTCAACTACTCTATGGCTATGTCTACACTGGCAAGTTAGTTCGAATTAAGGAAGCTTAATTTGAACTAACTTAAGCCTTGGCTACACTAGGCTTTCATTAGTTCGAATTAAAGGCTTCCTTAATTCAAACTAATAAATTCGAATAGGCTTTTCAAACTAAGGGTTAATTCGAACTAGTTAGTTTGAATTAACTAATGTGGCCATGTTAGTTCGAACTAATTGCTTAGTTCGAACTAACCGGCCCATTGAACTCAATGCGATTTGCTAATTCGAACTAAATTTTGCTAGTTCGAATTAAGTTAATTTGAACTAACTAAAATTAGTTTGAATTAGTTAGTTCAAATTAAGTAATTCGAACTAACTTTAGTAAGTGTAAACATAGCCTACAAGTCTCCCCACACCATTGATAATGTCCCACTTGCATTTACAAGAAACCATCTTTAGCATCCTTTTATTGATACAAAACTGCCCACCATTGAGGAAGTCCGAACAGTGGAAGCTAAAGATAAATAAAGCTATTAAAACCTCCTCCATTCCTCCTGAGCTGCTAAAGTCTGTGGCCTCTTAATTGCTACAAAGCTATAGATGCTGTCCAAACTCATTTGAAAGAATGATCACACACTCAGTAACCAACACATTGGAAAAATAATAATAATAAAATACCACAGAAAAGGAAAGACGTAACGCTATTTTTAATACCTGACAACCTTTGCCGTGGCAATGGCCTAAAGATTTTGCTAATTCGATCACAGCGACTCCCGGGATAAAATGATGTAATAGTCAGTCGAATATAAACACACATATCTTTGTTTTAAGGAATCTGTTTAAGAAAGTCAGGGACTACATGTATATAACTTGAGTTTTTTCATATGGGTAAATGCGGGGCCCTCACTCCCTCAGCCCTGACTTCACTGGGAGTATTGAATCAACCAGGACTGAATAAATGTAACCAGTCTTCATCTTTTGTCCTTTGAGATGTATTTTATTCCATCAGGAACATCTCTGACATGTCTGTGAGATATTGGGCAAACCTGCAGGATCCTGGGCAAACCTTATTGAATTAAGTGTAAGTGTTTTAGGAGTTTGTTGTATTAAGAGTGCAAATGTTGATGTATTGTTGTGGGATTGTGTGTGACAATACAGGGGTGGGGATGGGGGGACACGACTAATATAAACTCTGAGCTTCATAGGATTACGAGCTTCAAGGGATTCTTTTAAACAATGTACCCCCTAACCTCAGTAATGCAAAAAAACGAAACAAACAAATTTTTTTTTAAAAAAAAGGCCCCAGCTTTTTAAAGCTTCACCTTCAGGAGACCACCATTGTCTGGTGTAGACGCAGAGTAAATTAAGTCGACTTAAGCCAGCTTAATTTACAAGTGTAGATGCACCCAGTGGGAGTTGTGCCGACTTGCATCAAGGCTGAATTTCAGGCTGTGGAATGAACAGAAAAAACAATCCATATTATATTTCTGGAGCCGTGTTTAGTTAATCTTACACCTGTTCTTTCTGCTCTGTATACATAGCTCTATCAACTGCCAATCTCATAGATATTTTGCCACGGTGCTTTTTTTTTCTAAAAAAAAAAATAAAAAAGGTGTGGGTACACCAGCAGGAGAGGTGCGGGAGGCAGGAAGGGTTGGCAGGACCTTCCACCACCGCCACCCCTCAGGGCCTCTCCAAACCAGCTGGGGGCTGGGATAAGGCGAGGAAAGGAGATCAGGGCCGTCCTTTGGGTGGGGAGGGGCGAGCGGGGCTCCCCCACTGTGGTGTGCAGCCCGCTCTCTCCCCCAGCCCAGCCCTGCTACCTTCGGCTTCTCTGGGCCAGCTTCCCCGCCCGCTCCTGCTGCCAGCTGTCCCGTGGCCGCCTCCCACCAGTGGGCAGCCTTGGGTTCCTGGCCGGGGTTAAGGCCAGTTCCCGTTGGCGGGCAGTCTCAGGTTCCCGGCCGGGGCCAGGGCAAGGTCACACCAGCAACGGCAGCTCTGGCCAGTGTCCAGGGGACAGCCGGGGTCCCTGGGGGCAGAGCAGGCCAGCGCACCACTCTCCCCTCCAGTGGGGAGGGGTAGGGGCCCCACCTATGCGGATTGGCCCTGGGCCCGCTCCCCCCAAGCGACGGCCCTCCTTTCCCTGCTGACCCTGGCCCCCAGCTAGGCAGCCAGGAAAAAATAGGTGCCAGTATGCCATACCAGGGCATACTGGCACGAAAAAAAGCCCTCCTTTGCCACCATTTCGTTCCACACATAGCAGAGCTGCTAATTTCTAGGATGGATCCAATTACAATGTTGACTTTTGCATGCTAGACTTCTACAGTTAAAACGTAACTGCTTGTACAGTAAACATATTAGATCAAATTATGACTACTGAAGTCAAAGGAACATTACAAAGGGAAAATCTGCCTTGTGTAATACGTATTGTAGAAAGCACTAGAACATATTACATCTTCGTGCTACCAGTTATTAATATCATACTTAGTACTTTTATCTTTAAATGCTCTGCAAACATTAATTCTATGGTCATTATTAACATTCATTAACATCATTGGTTCTGAGGTAGGTCTTTATTATTATCCCCATTTTACAGCTATGAAAACTGTGGCCCAGAGGCTAAGTGGAACTTTTAAGGTAAACTATAACTTGGGTGTAAAGCTACAGAAGTCAATATCAGAAACTGTTCGAACTCAAAGCTCTTCTGCTGACATCACTAGACCATGCCTCTTGGACTACAACAAGCCTAACATGAGTGTTTGAATCCTGTGTCATTATCAGCATACCTTTTACTAAATGTTTCAAACACACTTGAAGAACCTAACTGGAAAGCTTTGGAAGGCCTAATGGAATCAGTCATTCATTCCATGAGTCAACAAAGCATGCTTGTCGTATAATCGAATCTTCTGTTTCCTATCATTCTTTCCCTACACTTTTATGGAAACATCTCAGAAGCGCAGAAGATAAATCTCAGGGGCAGGGCAGTGAGGGGAAATCAGAATCTTTGGAGATTCCCTAACATTAATACAAACATGGAAGGAACTTTCTCTTGTTCTTTTACTTTGATAGCATTCTCATTACTTGAGCAGATTTCTGAGATCACGTTTTCAAAACATACATTCATAAATTATAAGATCATAACCTCACAAGGCCTTTATTAGTTAAAGTGCCCTTAATGTTGTAGGCACTCAGATACCATAGTCAGAGGCACACCAGAATAGAAGAGAATAGCCTGGGTCAGATATCAGTATCCCAGTTCACGGAGGTGCATAAAAGAGGACATGATAATAAATCAGAACGTAACCAATTAATTAATCTTTGCATCATTGCATTCAGGGACCAGTAATGAAGTCCTTTCACAGCTAAAACTTATCTGACTTTTGCATTGACATTACTGTTTTATTCTATTCTGCGTGATGGGCCCCATGGCTATCTATGGGGGAAAGAGAAAGAAGAGTCCTCTCACAGGAGAGATTGGCTGCATAGCTTCTAGACTGGCCTTCAGGGAAGCAAGACAGAAAGCTGGATCCCCACCTCCATCTAATCCCTCAGAGACTGAACATGGCTACGCAGGGAAGGCCTATTCCCTCTAATGATCCGAGTATCATGATGCCAGAACACTGTGCTTTGTACCCCTCACAAGACGGAATGTCTTACTCACACTACATCTCTCATAGTCTACGCCTGTGGGGTGACAGGGGAACGAGGGGGGAATCAATTAAATGTATAAATTGAAAAGCCCTGCAGGTTTGTTTGCCAATAAAGGTATATTTAGTGATTTTGTTTTATGCATGTACAGCATCTAGCACAATAGTCTCTTACTGTAGCCTCTGAAACGCTCCTGCAGTACAAATAAACAAGAAAAATAGAGTCCAAGAAGGCAATGATTTTTTGCCATAGCTGAGAACAGCATTGTCTGAGCACTGTTTTTAATCCTTTCCCCTTCTCTATGTGACTCAAAAAGTGTCTCACTGTATCACAAGACACTAGTGAAATTTACTGGTTTATTCAGAATTCCTTCATCTTGCGCCAAAAGGAAAACAGAAACAAAGCATCTTGTGTAAATTCTCTTTTCCTAGTGAGGGAGGCACACAGCTGTTTTTCATTCTCATGTTGCTAATCCCTCTTTTCAATTTGAACATACAATTTAAATTAAAACCATATTTCAAATGTTGATTGGTTCAACAGAGGACATGAAAGTTATTTTCATAAAAAGTTAGAATTTATTAACACAAATGTCTCATCATCACAGGTACGAAGTTGTTAGGATAGCTCTGGAAACCATTTTCTATGTTTCCACAAGTTCGAAAGAAGTCAGACACAAGCTTGACAGCATTCAGAGTTGGGGCTGCCATTGTGGCATTTTGGAATGGAAAGGGAAATGAAAACACGCCAATCACAGAATTAATGCATAGATGTACTAAATGGCTCTTTACCCTGGCAGAGAAAGGCCTAAGAACCACCAATGACCGGAAGCTGAAGCAAGAGAAAATTCAAAGAAGAAATAAAGCACAAGTTTTTAACAATGAGGGTGATCAACCATTGGAATAAACTACCAAGGGAAAGATTTCTGGAGGCTTGGGCTCAGTACGGTGGTAATTGGCTGCAGGTTCATGGCCTGTGTTATATGGAAGATCAGACAACATGATCTGATAATCCCTTCTGACCTTAAACGCTGATCTCCTGATTCCGGGACTGAAGACCCATTTACATCTCAGAAAAATGAGCTCTTCAAAAACACAAAATATGTCTTGTCATTATATTCACTCACTTATTTTGGTGACATTTCTAAAACTTTAAACTTACACCGAAGAATTTACAAAAAAGGAAATCATACCTTCAAATTAGGAACTGGGAATAAGGAGCTAACTGCAGCTTCTCCCTGCCTGGTGTAAAAGTGACCCACTCTGCCTTTGCTCCCACCCATGCTGTGAGGGGACCCCCCCAATCCCCTACTCACACCCCACCCATGGTATAAGGGGAGTTCTGAGTCCCTCTGCTCTTCCTCTACCTCTACCGCTGTCCCCTGCTCCCTTCCTTCTGGCTATGGTGTGGGGATCCTGTTGTCCCTATTTGCTCCCCCACCTGCATCATGAAGGAAGCCCTGATTCCCTCCATTCTCCCCATACCCCTGATGTGAGGGAAACCTCCCCCCTCTATCATGGTGTAAGAGAAGCCTCCATCCCACAGCTTCCATCCCCTTGCCTGTGGTGTGAGGGGAAACCTGACCACTCTGCTCCCTTCTCCCCACCCATGGTGTGAGGGAAACCCCTTCTCAGGGCATTAGGGGGTTCCCTCTCCCACTGTTTCCCCCCAACTTCCTCCTGGGGCTGACTGTAATGTTATTCCAGTCCCAGCACCTCCCACCCCCATGACTTCTGCGGCACCCTGCCCTACACAGTGGCAAATAGCACCTCTCTCCGCTCCATCTTCCCTGTGCCAGCTACAGCCTTGCAGGGAGTCACGAAGCACAGTAGGGGCGGGAGGCGTCTTCAGCACAGAAAGTGAGGAGAAAACCTGGCCCCAGTTGAGGAACAATCCCCACTCACAACACTCACTTGCTCCATTACAACCAGCACCACCAAGGGTCCAGCGCACACCTCACACACCAGCCCCCCGCCCCTGACACCCTACCCACCAGTGACTTTCGTAGAGTTACTCAAGGGCTGCCTTAGCGCTAGTGACTCCAAGTGATGTTATTTGTATGATTAAGGACTGCAGGATTTGGCCATGGCATCAGACCATTCATTCAGCGGCTTAAAACAATCTGCAATTCATCCAAGCTAGGGGAGTTACAGTGTCTTGTCCAAGGTATTCTGGGAAATGCAAACGCCATACACATCTTCAATCCACCCAGATTGGCCTTCATTCCCTCCGAAAATAAAAGTGGGTGATTGTGACCTCAAGATAACCCTAACGGCAGATGGCAAAGGGTGCCCTGTGATGAGAGTGTAAATTTCAGCCGGCCGGAGCAGCGCAATACACCTCAGCCGCTGTTATCACGATAAAATGTATTTAAAGGAAGGTGTTTGGTAATCCACCATTTAAGAATGAATAACATGCTGGTCATTACTGTCTTTGTGAAATGTATTTAGGTAGAGGAGGACGTGTCTTTATTCCAAGACCTCCACAATAAATTCCAAAATATCAGGAAAAATAGTAGTGATTTAATTTTCTGTCTAATCAAACAGATTTTATTTACATGATCCACCAGTTAATTCCACCATATTGAGGCTGACAGACTGTCCAAGATAGTTTGGTTTCTAATTAATGAAATGAAGCAAACATCTTTGTCTAGTGACAGACATTTTTCCCTCCCTGCAACCATAAAGAAAAGCCCCTTGGTAATTAATCAGCCCCTTGTCCTTTCTGTAAATAACATTTAATCATCTTACCCAACTTCATTTTTAGAATGGTCCGTTTCACAGAGCTCAGAAAGGTATTAATCAAAATGTATATATTATATACTTTTTTACAGCTTAGGAGACCTTTCTAGTGTTTTGATTATTGTTTATCTACAGAAAATTATTTACAAGAGCAGATTAAATGAGAAATGGCTCATGGAATTCCTTCCCTTCTCCCCTCCTGCTCTCCCCCCAGATCTTCCTTACTCCCACCCAATCTTTTGCTTTGAGAACTATTCGGCATGTATTGGCTTGTATTAAATTGTCCCATTGGCAACAACCTGTGTAGGCATTTAGGTGATAAAAGTCTTATATGCTTTAACTTATATTAATGACTAGCCATTTGAGTGCTATGATCAAGCATATATGCAGTAGATTCGTTGAGTATCCTGAATTTAATCAGAAAAATTACCATTAGGAGACTCAGCAAACACTAGTAAAGTTTCTGACTATTTCATAAAATGTATCTACTTTTTCCTAAATATTTTACAAAAGGAGAAGCATTTCCTTAATATAAGGAACCCTCTGATGTAATTATCTTACCCTTTAATTGTTCAAAAGGTAAAGCACTACAGGAATCTCAGATGTGGGGCTAAATATTTCAAAGGGAAAATAAAACTGAGAATGTATGTTCCCAGTGCAAGTTACAGGACAAAATTACACGTATATATTCCTCTCACTGTAGCTGTGTAATTCCCATTAAGATGAATGAGATTTACTGTATGCATGTATGAAGAGGGAGTATTTCTCAACACACCCATTGCTATTGAATGGGTTGTAACATTTTGTAATTGCACAGTTCCGCCAAGGCTGTAAACCAAACCCAAATGGGTCTTTGAAAACACTGGGTCAGATTCTTGGCAGGTGACTTCAATGGACCCACAGTGGTTTAGACTAGCTGAGGATATAAATGCAATAGATTATGGACAAATGGGGTATGGCCTGTTATTTTAGTTCCGTTAACAAAAACTATTAATTGTACAAAAAGGAATCTATTAAAGATGCTATATTGGTCCAGTGGTCAGATTGTTCTCTTATATTAATTTATGTAGGCTATCTGTAGTGATACGGACAAGTACAAAGAGTATTCCCTCTCTAAGAGTTGGCTTGATTTATATAGACGTGGGATACTCAGACATCAGTGATTCAGGAGCCAAATTAGTGATTGCATTACCCAACATTTCCCATTCACAGTAATATGAATTCATTGTTTCATTTCATATATGTGAATGACTGACCAAGTATTGTTATTTTATCAACTACACTTAGTTACTAAATCGGTGTTTTAGAATCATGGACTGCAACGAGCCACATTAAAGGAGACACATTAAAGAGCCACTTGCAGCTAGTGATCCTCAGTTTGAATATCACTGATGTAAACCAGTGGTTCTCAACGTTTTGAGGTTCGGGACATGCTTGGTGGTATGTCGCGACTCTACAGGACACACCAACCCATCCTTCCAGGCTGAATCCAGCCATCTCCCCAGCTTTCCACGACACACTTACTGCTGTGTGGCGACAGCAATGTGTCCTGACCTAGTGGTTGAGAACCACTGATCTAGACCATTATTACATAGAAAAATATATCTACTGGATATAACATCCTTTGTCCACATGCTTGTTGACACACTTGAAAAATTCTAGTAGACTAGTGAGGCATGATTTCCCTTTATAAAAACCTTGTTGACTCTTCCCCAACAAATTGTATTCATCTACATCTCTGAAAATTCTGTTCTTAACTATAGTTTCAACCAATTTGCCAGGTACTGAAGTTAGACTTACTGAGCTCTAATTGCCAGGACTGTCTCTAAACCCCTTTTTTTAAAAATTGGTGTCATATTAGCTATCCTCCAGTCATCTTGTACAGAAGCTGATTTAAATGACAGGTTACATACCAAGGTTGTTAATTCTGCAATTTCACATTTGAGTTCCTTCAGAACTCTTTGGTGGATACCATCTGGTCCTGGTGACCTATTACTGTTTAATTTAACAGTTTGTTCCAAAGCCTCCTCTAATGACACCTCAATCTGGGACAGTTCCTCAGATTTGTCATCAAAACAAAATATGTTTGACTGTAGAATTTTGCTTTGGGCATTTTGAAAGGATTAGAGTCACAAAAAGAAGCCCTCTTATGACCTTTAACCCAGTGGTTCAGGCACTTCCCTGGTCTATGAGAACTTGTGTTCAATTCCCCACTCTGTCTGATTTGAAGAAAAGATTTGAAAGTGGGTCTCTTAGCTTTCAGGAGAGTGCCTAAACTCTGGATAATAACAGCAGAGAAGAATGTCTCTCAGTCTTTCCTGTTTTAGCTGTTCCATTTTATATAAACAAATAGCCACTGAATCAGGTATTTGAGTATCCCACATCGTATGCACAAGCCTCCTAGCTTCCCACACAAGAAAATTCTGTTGTGTTTTCCTGTAAACCAGAGTACAATAAGGCCTGGGAGTGCTTATTCCAAGTTCCCTGCTCTGACTACCAGACACTACTGCTTTACTGATGCCTTATGGTCAGAAAAGTGATGGCATAAAACAGCATCTACATATTCCACATATCTTCTGCTGTGTAGCTTTCTAAATCAAATTTGCCCAATTTGCAAGTGAAAACAAAATTTCTTTTCTAACTGACATTTTTTGGAAGCCCAACCTAGGATGAGGAAATAAAGCTGCGCTCCTTTGTGTTCTACCTTGTGTCTCAGCAACGATCATCAAAATGTATTGGATTGAGTAGGAGTAAAGGAGAAGACTCCTGGAAGCAAGGAGGACAGGAGAGAGAGTTTGGCTTAACTGCGAAGACTACATACTTAAAATGAGAGTGCAAAATCTTATGCCAATGTAAAACAGCTATGATCAGATAGGAATTCAGAGTTGTCATTGAAAGGCACCTTTTGCTGTAGCAGTATTAGGGTTTATAACACACAGGTATCATATTCCCCCCAGGAGAGTGTCGTGTTGCTTTCACACACACACACACACACACACACACACACACACACACACACACAAACACACACCAAGGAATTTACATCTATATAACTTTACTGATCACTGGGCCCAGATTAGTGGCTGCAAAAGTTCCGAAAGCTATGCTGACATAGCAGTAATTTGGAAATATCCCTGTAGAGGTGCATATTGATTGTTGCTGTGGATGGATTATTCAGGGAATCTATCTTAATTACAAGAAACTATCTACTTGGAATGGCCAGCAATGTAGCAAAGATGACACAAAGGGACATCCATTACTCTCAGGAAAAGGTCAATCCAATAGGATATATGTTTGTGTTCAGGTCAAGTGATGGCTATTCCATCACCAGGCTCTATTCTCACTGCCTTGTCAGTTCTGTAATAGCTTTACCCATTTCTACTACCTCTCCCCTCTTTCCCCAGTGCTAGACTGATAACACGACGGAAGGCAGCTTGAGGTAACAGGACATAGCTGTATTATCACAAATGATAAACTGTGTCAAAGGCAATTATGGGAGTTACAGTGAGAGGAGGAACCTTTAAAACAAGTCCTTTTCTTTTCATATTGTGGAAGCAAAGAGAGTTTGACCCAGGATGAGAATAGGAAACGGAGCGTGGAATAAAAGTCAGTCCTGCCTTCACTTCTTTTCTCCCTGGAGTTTTAGTATTAGAAATGTCTGCCTCATGCCACGTATTGCTGAAAAGCTACAGCTAAACCAGTTCAGTCATTTAAAAGAAGAAGATTAGGAGAAAACATGTTTTGTCCACATTAAAATAATTATAACAATTCTTACAACCACTTAGCTGAGGAGTTTTGGTGTGTCCCTTCTTTGGAGTAGGGACATGAAACTTGGCTGTGTCAAGGATGTGCTATTTGCTGATCCCATGAAAAATAACCCCTAAATGTTCATCTTTAGATTGTTTTAACTCATTCAATTTCAGTGATCTAAGGGGATGATAGTAACTAAGGGCAGAAAAAATATTTCTAAAAAGAGATGAGGCCAAAATCTGCCTAGAAACCCCACAGTGGAATTTGAGGAAGGACGCCCCTATCCTTCCAAACCATTGTGGAAGGCTGTTAAGAGATGTCAGTCAGACACTCACCATGGTTCAAGTGTCTTTGAGCATACATTCCTTGATCCAAACACTGGCCTCAGCTCAATCCCTTATTAGCAATAGGTCTCATAAAATGGGTTGGTACGAGGCTAGTCTCAGCCAGAATTCGGAGGCATGTTAGTCATTGACACATTGAATGGCTTTTGGAGAATGAAGAGCAGGGTAAGTCTCTTAGCACAAGCCCCAGGGCCACCCTCAGAACTGCATTTTTAATACCTTGGCACTGCTAGGAGCCATCCATTTGAAGCACGGCACAGATCGAGAAAGCCTTGGCATGTACACACTGGCCAAGCTTGCTAACAAAATTGGCACTGCCATGCGAATTGGCAAGGATATCATTACACAACATTTTTCCTTCCTTCCCTACTACGTTCTAAGGAGAAGCACTGATTGCCATTCTCTAGCCGGGTCTTGCAGCCAGTGAGAAATTGTGAGAAGTGCTGAAAACAAGGAGATATGTGCTAACTGGCCAGAGACAAAGAACTGACCATTCTAGGTTGGCAAGCAACCTGTTCTCAAGTTTGGCCCCTGGGAATTTGTATTTGCAATTCAAGTGAGGTCTTCACTGTCTCACAGTTCGAAGAACAAGTGTGCAGGTAGCTGTGCCCACCGAAGTGCTGTACTCTATATCCTATCCCACCCGTGTACTCTATATCCTATCCCCACCTCACTTAGTTCACCTAGGAGCCAGTCCGGGACCAGTCAAGGAGGGGACTGGTGAGGACAAGGAAGGACAAGGCCAGAGCACACTGCGCTCCACTAATACTAGATTGGCAGGACGGTCCCTATGAGAACATTCCCACAGAAGAAAATTAGATCTGTTTCATCAGATATTCTGGCAACTAGAACAAAAGATCTTTACACAGTCGTTTTCCTCCAGCCACATCCCCTGCATCAGGGGCTAGGAGAGGATTGTATAAAAGCCACTATAGCAGCTGAGGGATTCCTCTCTGCTTGGTGAACCTGCAAGTGCCTGAGCCATCAGCTTTTGAGCCTAGGCCACAAGAGAGATCTGGAGAATCAGGGCCATGTTGTACATGGGCCACACACTTCTGCCTAACTTTTAAGTGGGGGGCCGGATTTTCCATCTCTACTACATAGCACAGGCTGTTCCTTTGCTAGAAAAATCTGTTTGTAATTAGCGTTGCCTTGGCAGGAGGGAAGGAAATAGGTTTAAATTAGAGGGAGAAATTGGTTCATGAACTCAAATTAGTTGTATGGAACCACAATATGATTTGCGATTTTAAAAAAAAAAAATTGACTCCACCCAGTTTGCCCACCCTTAATGCTCACCAGAAAGCCCCATGAGGGTCGTTTTATACTTGATTTCATTCTAAACAAACTACAGTGCGGCCAGATATGCATTTGAAAAAGCACATTCATCTTCATGGTTAAACAAGATGGACTGTAGACAGTTCCATGTCTCACCCACTATAAAGAAGGAGCTTCTTTGATATCTCTTCGCAGTAAGGACTGCTCAACTTCAGTGTTTGTGGGTGGAGGAGAGAAGAAGACCTCTTATTGTCCAAGCCTCAAAAGGCCACACTGGTCAAGATGAAGCCTCAAGAGCCATGCACAGCTGTGTGTCTACCTGCAAATATAGGCGCACAACTGTGCACAGACTCCTATGAAAATAGAGCCCTAAAAGCTGGCTCAGCATAAATGAATTATTAAAAATGTGGGGAATTCCGTATGTTAGAAAGTTAAAAGGAAATCAAGGGTCTTGTTTAACCTTAGATAAATCGGGATAATGCAGCTCAACTGGAACTTCTCTCTTGCCCTAAAATACTTACACCATTGATTTACAGGTAAAAGTCTTACAGCACATATTTCAACAGCTAGAGTTTAGAGGAGGGTGAGTTCCTTTAAGTGGATGAACAAGTCATTGTTGTTTTCACTGGATCTTTGGCCTTACTCTAGTTGAGGAATCTGGACAATCTTCCTCTGGAATGGGTAGAGGATTTTCTGCCAGGCGCCTAGGGTTGTTTTACATATTGCAGTGAATTAAGTTTGATTGTGGGGAGCCACAAGGGAAAGAACTGGAAATTAAGAGGTAGAAGAGACCATTCTGGGCTGCCCAAGAAAGTGGTGATGAGCAGAAAACAGGCAGGGTGCCTTTTGTAGGGCTCAGTCCTGGAAGGTGCTGAGCATGCTGGTCCCAATCCAGCAAAGCATGAGATAAATTTAGAGCATGTGAACAGTCCACTGCAGCTGTTTTTGAGGTGTTCAGCTACAAACATGATGAGCACTAAAGAGACACCACTAGAACAAAAATAAACGGAGGCACCATGGCAGCCTCCTGTTTTCCCACAGCAACAATTCAATAGAGATGTTTTTACATAAAGAGGGATATCGCTTTGGGGCATTCACTGAATGTTTCCCTAAGAGATGAAGGTTTTAGTTTGTCCCACGGTTTAACTCCATCTCTCAGTCCCTTTCACAGCTTTGCAAGGACCATAACTTTACTAGAGAGTGCCAATCGCTATCCAGCCAGCTCTTGTAGCCGAGAAGCAAGAATTCTCACTGAAGTAGTTTTTCATAAACAAAGAGCAACCATATATAAAGAGAGCAGCAAAACAAGAAAGAGCAAAGGAAAGTCCCCAAGGAAGGGCACATTGTGCGACTGCCTTCTCTGTCGCAGGCTGCCTCCAAACCCAAAATGGCTGTTTGGGAAGGGAGCGTCTCTTATTTAAAGGTGCAGCACACAAATCCTAATGGAACTACATACACAAGAGAAATAAACAGGTAACGCCTAAGTCTTTTACCCACAAGCCCTCACAACTTTTCAGAAGCCAGCATTATACATTGTACTTCTTTCTAGATATCCACCATGGGTGTGCTGTAATACTTTTAATGATGGCCTCATTTGTAATTGCTTTATTAATATTTATTAAGTGATCACTAGCTGCAGGTACATTCTTTAATAACTAATTTATAAAGTACGCTATAAAACACATTAAAAATACATTCTTTAACAGATATACTATAACAAGCTGCTGCGAAGCATCCTCCAAAATGCAAATGACGACCGTACCTGAGCTGAGAACAGACTGACTCCTGGAAAAGGAGCGAGGCACTGATTCTAACATTGCCTGGGGACACTCCTCAGACCCAGGAGCAGATTCTGAGAGAGTAGACAGTTAAGCAAGACAAAACGTATAGGGACAAAGCTTCCCACTGATTTAATTCTGCGGACACAGACAAGAGAAGGGAACATGAAGTAGTCAGGAAAAAATCAAAAACAAACAAAACCAAAAACCAAAGGCAACTCCTTGCTACTCCCAACCAAATGTAGGGTTGTTGGCAAAAGACATCTCCGAAAGTCGTCTATTTCTCCCATTAGTCCAACCACTGGATTTGTTCAGGGGCTTCTTTCCTTCCTTGTCTTCTCCTTCAATCCCCATCACAACTCCTGCTGCATCTGCATTCTCATACCCCTCCCATGCCTTACACTCTCCTCCGTATCCTCTCTCCTGACTGCTCCCTTTGTCCCCTTTTCCCAAACTCAGCTTCAGGCTTTCTCCTCCCCGCCTCCCAGTGCTGCACTTTATACTTGGAACAGTCTCCCATGGCACATGGGCAAAGCTTTCGTTTCCTCCTTCTTGCCACACTAGGGAAAGGGCTGGGGGTTGAGCGGAGGCATAGACCATCTCTCCCCAAGCTCCACAAGAAATCTAGAGGCTCCTTCTGTTGGGGAACAGCAGCCACCCACCCTGCAGGCTCTTGGGAACAAGGACCAACAATGGTGCCTTGAATCATGACTGGTACTCCTAGGTGATGCTGCAACACAAATAATAATAAATTATTAGGATGATAGCCATGCCGGTCTTGGGAGGAAATTGACCCTCAATTTCTTTCAGTCCAGATTTACACAAGCACATGATCTGTACTAATTATTAATAATAATGAATCATTCTACTTAGTATGACCCATTAGCTTCACAGGAAAGCTAGGAGCCTTGGATTCCCATGATATCTCTGTTCAGCTTTCTGTATTTAGACAGCTAAGTCTGAATTTTCAGAAGTGATGTAAGCACGTAACTCTTATTGAACGTCAATGAGATTAGGAGTCTCAGTCCCATGGACTGTCGGTGAGATTTGGGATCCTACGCCATTGGAAAGGAGCAATTCAGCCACTCAAGTCATGCCACAATGAGTGGGGCAAAGGCTAAATACCTCTAAAAATCTGAAGCGACTCTCCCAAATCATACACAAAATCAGTGGCAAAAACAGAAATAGAAAACAACTTTCATGGCTGCCAGAGTGCTGTCTACTAAGCCATAGAACCTCCATGTCAGCTCATCATGCCTTCCACCACTATTCACTTTGCTGGGATAAAATATTCCTGGTACCCATTTTAACAGTCGGCTTTGTTGACCTTTGACCCATGATTTAAGCTCAGGGGATCAGGTAAATAATCAATTATATCTTAGAAAGGTTACAGATGATTGCAAAGAAATGTAAAGATTAGTTTAAAAATGGGAGTTGCAGTAAGCCTGAAGCACACTATTGAGCTTGAGGTCTATTGGAGGTAATAATTAACATAAGGCCACATTCAACCTACTAAAAGTTAACATTAGTAAGTAACCTCAGGTCAGACGATTTAGCAATATCTATCTTATGGATAAAATGTCTTGAGCATAAAGGCTTTATTTAGTCAGACTTCTTTAACCTCGTTGTATAAAGAACCTTCTACCTCTGCAAACACGTACAACAAGTTGTTGGAATCCCAACAAGGGATGGCAGGAATAGCAAATACAGACAAGATGCCACAGCTTCATCAAATATGGCTTTGGATATAGGTGGGAGTAAGAAACAGATGCCTAAAAATACAATCAAACCCAACCCTCAGCTAGACTTCAGGATAGCGCCAACTCTAAGTCACTCAACCTCATTTTAAAGGGACCCCACAGATTTGTGAGTATTCATGAGATGTATGCCAATCTTGTTTTTCTTGTTCTGTGATTTTGCCTATATTGCTCATGATATTCATAAAACTCATAGAGACTATGTGAGTCACACCAATCATCATCTTAACCGGTCTCCAGGTTGCCATCAAAAAATGAACTTATTATTCATGACAAGGGTATTTTGTACCCCATGTTAATCATAAGGCTATAGCTTTCAATACTTGAAATCTTGCCTTTCTTGTTTTCAATACATCCAGAAACATCAAAATCACCTTTATTTTGACTGAGTCCAAAATTCTCTCTTCCCATTAGTTCATTTCTGTTATTTTTTATCTATGGTAAATGTCCTGGGTACAACTAGGTGAATGCCATATATGTCACAGTAGTTTTCCGCAATGCTCTTGAAAAACCTTACTCCATTAAGTTTAAATATCTTTGGAATACATTGGATTAAATATAAAGGCTAGGTATTTTTCTAAGCCTGGATGATCAAAGGACTGTCCTGAATAGCATGCCACACCAGAATGGTCTTTTGGGATAGTATGCATGAAGAAGTGCATTTCCCTGGGAAATATCATGGGGGAATTGTAGATGGGTGGTGGCACATGACCCACCAGATGGGCACCTCCTGGTGATGGTATGGGGGAATTCACTCAAGATGCACCCCCATCCGGTGGTCAGGGCCCCGTCTCTCCACGGACTCTAGTCCTAGGACCTCAGCCCTTGGGACGAACCCTCTTACTTCCTCCCTTCCAAGGGGAAGTCCAGCTCATGCCAGTCCACTTTGAAGCAGTGGCCAACACTAATCCTTGCATCACCCACAGGCAGTTTAGGGGAGGCAAGAGGGAGCCAGGCTCCAGCCCAGGGACCCTATGTACTCTGACTGGGCTATGCCTCAATCCCCAAATCAGTCCACAGTCTATCAGGTCCCCTGGGTCACATCCACACTTCTCCAGGTATCTTTCCACCCTTGTATCAGGGTCTGGGCTACCCAACCCCCAGCAGTCCTGGAGTCCAGCCAACAGCCTCTTTCCTCCCTGCTAGCCAGAGGAAGACTGCTCTAGAGCTGGGGGCGGGGGCTGCAGCCTGCTTATATCCAGGCTCCTTGGCCCTGATTGGTTCAGCAGCCACCAGCTCCCATTGGCCACTCTTTTCTGCAGGGTTTTTAACTCCTTCAACACCAGAATGGGGCAACTAACTTGCTACAAAGAGGTAAAAGCTAAATGCTGAGGATAGGACTATTGTCCGCTGGCTACCTGTTCCAGGAATCTGAAGTCCAGAGACCCAAACTGTATAAAGGAAAGTCCAACCAATTTATCACGGTGCTAGTTCTGAGCTGAGGCTGTTATGATCTTGCAATCATAGAAAAATGCCTTTTGAGGGGTTTGAAGGACTGGCTTGAGTTGAGGGGTAATCTCCGATAAGCCTCTTAGCGTGCATGTAGATTGTTTTATTTTACTTTCATTTTTTATTTCACTTTCACCTTAAGAATAAATGTGCTTGCTTCTAAAGAGCTGCATAGTAATTTCCTGTCCCTGGCAATTCTGCTGTTCATAAACTCTGGTGAGAAAGCATAGCATGGATGCTGCAACTTTTAGGCAGTCTGGTTTTCTAGGAACTGTGCAACCTTGCAAGACTCCAGTTAGGAGAGAGACAAACCCAGGGCTCCACCCAAGAAAAGTGACAGCTGAAGAGACAGGAGCCAAGAGTGGATGCCCTTGGAGCAGAGGCATAGCCAGCCCCTTTTTCTGGCTTCCAGTCATGTGACCAGAAGCTGTATGACGATGCTGCAGTTGCCCGGTAGCAAGTGAAGTTGGAGTGTAGGCACTCCAGCTCCACTTGCTACCGGGCAACTGGAGCATCATGAGGAGGAGGAGGAAGGAGGGGGAGAGGTGGTGAGAGTCCTGCCCCTGCTGGATCTAGGCCACAGCGGCTGACCCTGGACCAAAACTGGGAGGTAGTGCTCGAGAGCAGCCCACCCCTGCTCATCTGACCATGGCACTGCATCTGCTCTGCTTGTAGCTGCATCTACCTGCTCCTGGATAGGCCCATAGCCACAGTGGCAAAGTTCTCATCACTGCTGGCCAAGTGGGTGGGCTCAGACGCACCCAGGCCCACCCATAGCTACGTCCCTGCCTTGGAAGACCATGGCAGGGAATGTGGGTGCAGTTTCCCTCAACTGTAACAAATCCAGCAAAACTTTATTTGTAAACATTTGTTCATACTTTTTAGTGAATGAGCTGTGACTGACCTTGATATGCTTTTAAGGAACAAAATGATGGGGTCAGAAACACAAACAGTAGGCTAATGTTTCAGAATATTCCTAGAAAATAACCTTTGAATTGATAATTGTATTTGCAACAGAAATCTGAGCCCTGAGAATTGCCCTCCCCTAATTAGAGAACAGAGAAATGCCGTGTGACTTATGTAGTCACTCAAAGCAGCTTACGTTTCAAATTCTGAACATTTTAGGTGCAATCCATAGGATGAAATACAGCAGTGGAAAAATTTCACTGAGTAATTTTGAACAAACAATTCATTAACAGAAAAATGCAGTCTGTTCCTGAACAGAACCAAGGGCTGAACTGACAAAATACATGGCCTCCTGTGAAAAGTTTGCCTAATACTAACCTTTGGTCCCAAGAACATTGCATTTTTTATTTTTATTTTTTTTTGCTAAAATCAGACTAGATCAATTTGCAAGGACACACTCTGTCTCCATTTCCTTCTTCCATGATTATTAAAACCCTTCTCACAGCCTTTCCCCCTTCCTCCCCCTCCTCCTGCAAGCTAAAATGGCAAGACTAATTTCATTTCTTTTGCTTTAGTTTGTCTATCGGTGACAACCCTTTTTATGCATTTAATTCATTCTCAATTTCTCATAATCAGGCGAAAGGTGTCCCCTAAGGTTAGGAGAGAGCTTGTCAAAAAGGCAGGGTAAATTTGCAGAGGTAATCACCAGTCTATCTCCTTTTCCCACTGCCCGTGGAACTATTAACTAATATCGCTGTCTAATCTTTTTTGTACTTATTTATTTTGCAGCAAGAAACTAGTGTTATAAACACCCCTACTGTCAAAACTTGTCATCCTCATTACCTCAAGGCGGGCTCCACTGCAGTTATTCTAATTTCATAGTTTCTCGAATTTACAGCCGCTGGAAATTGAGTACAAAATCCATTATCATTTGTATATTTTAATTATGCAAATGAGGCAGCTCAGCTGCGCTGGCCGGGACCTGCAGGGATGCCTAACTTCAATCTGGGTGATTACAATTTATCCAGTCGAGTCACTTTAATTGTAACAAGCTAATTACATTGTTTCATTTGGCTTTAACAAAAGAAAAGGAAACGGGAAAAGCTTACTGGCAAAGGCCTGGGATTATGTGGTTTCTCTTGTGTGTGTATGACACTTTCAAATTGAAGCTAGTTAACCCTACACCTGCAGAGGGGGCCCAATGCTGGGAGGGAGGAAGAGTGGCTTAGAATATAAAGAACAGGGCTAGGAGTTGGTAGGGGTTTGCAGTGAGAAAATGGTGCGGGGGGAGTATCAAGGCCCCAAAGTTGTGATACACAAAAAATACACTCATTAGCAAAAATGGCAAGAATCCTGTGGCACCTTAAAGACTAACAAATTTCTTGGGGCATAAGCTTTCATGGGGTCCAACCCACTTTGTCAGATGCATGAAGTGGAAAACACGGTTGAGAGGTATTCGTCTCAACCGTAGTTCCACTTCATGTATCTGATGAAGTGGGTTGGAACCCACAAAAGCTTACGCCCCAAGAAATTTGTTAGTCTTTAAGGCGCCACAGGATTCTCGTCATTTTTGCTGTACAGACTAACACGGCTCTGGATATTCATTAGCAATCTATTAATATGTATACGTAGATCATTCATGCTGGAATTCATAGCGTAAGTGGGATTTAAGTGATTACATAGGCTTTGCACTGTCCTCACCAGAGGGCAGGAATGCACCCGGTATGTATCATCACAGATTCCTCTGTGTGATTACAAATGAATGTGGGAGACCTTTCAGCTAGGCCTACACTGAATCTGCCTCCCAGCCCCAGTAGACAGGCATGTGCTAGCTCCATTGATGATAGCACACTAAAAACAGCCATGTGGATGTCACACTATGGGCAGTGGCCCAGACCCAAGGGTCAAGCCCACGCTGCAACAGCCACACTGGTTTTTTAGTGTGTGATGCATACTAGGGCTACTCAGGTTTGTTGCCTGACCCAGGCTGGGAGACACGATTCCAGCTGCAGTGTATCCATACCCTGAGAGATTATTGAATACTTTACCTCAAGAAGGAAATGCTTAAAATGCCTATAGGTAGGTACTTTCCCATACTATATAGTTGTTCCATAAAGACCTGATCCAACACATGCTGAAGTAAATATAAACCAGTCCGTTTATTTCAGTGAGCTGTGAATCAGGCCCCAATTGCTTAAAGATTAGAGAACACTCTACTGCCATAGCTACCCTGTATTTACATGCTGCCTCGCATCCCCAAGTGCTTTGAAAACGTAAGAATCACTTCACCACTAAAATTCAGTCACCTCCCTATTGCAACACGGCCACTGTTTAACATCCCATACCAGCAGTATACAACTTCTGAGAGTGGGAAATGAAGTAATACTGTGCCCACTGGAACAACTATCTAAATAGGAACTCTACATATCTACTACGTCAAAGACACCTACAATTGAAAGAAGTACCAGGCATCATATGTCTGTCTCTGAAAGAAATATTCCCTGCAGTTCTCCTTTCGTTGATTTTTCATTCAAACACCAAACATCTTATTGCTACCAGAAGAACCTTTTCCCACTCACTAATTACTTTCTAAGATTCAAAATAAGTGTTTGATTCCTGAACTAAACACCCAGGGAAGAAGAAATTTCAGTAATATTGCTGCCCACACCTTCGACGAGTTAATTCTATGGCACTGTCCCTTTGAGGACCTCAAAGCACTTTATAAGTATTAATGAATGTAGCTTTGAAACTTCCCTGGTATAGAAGGAAAGCATTATCCACGTGACTTGGGCAGATCAGCTGTCAACTCATGCCAAGGCCCCAAGGCCTCTCTGAGCATTGATAAATGCATAGCTGGAAACCAGTCTGGCTGAGCAGTGTCAAAATTGTTAAAATACGGTAGGTATTAGACTTATAGACATGTGTTTAGTATTTGGACTTTATGAACTGCTTGTGAGTTTCTGCCTAATCTCACTTATAATATCAGTAGTCCATGTTATAAGGTAAATATTTAACTGTTTGCTTGGTAACTATAAAAGATTTTGCTGTGAAACTGGAAGTCCACCCTTCTTCCTTACTCCCTCCTCTCCCCAACTTCCTGCAGTTAGGAGAGAAGCATTACCAACTGTGAAATACTAGTCAAATTCCAAAGGGGTAGCCGTGTTAGTCTATTGTAGAAAGACAACAGAGTCCTGTGGCACTTTTAAAGACTAACAGATTTATTTATCGCATGAGCTTTCGTGGGAGAAAATCCCACTTCGTCAGACGCTTTGAAGATAGGAAAGTTACAGAGTGGGAGGAAATTAAATGCAGGGGAGTGTATGACATAGCATCAGGTCAGGCTGTAACAGCAAATCAAAATAGGTGTTAGGATTCAAAACACTGGGGAACAGCACATAGAGGAGGGGGAGGTCAAATCACTTGTTGTAATGCGAGAAAAATCCATAGTCCCTGTTTAACCCCAAGACAACTGAGTCAAATTTGCATATAAGTTCGAGTTCTGCAGTCTCTCTTTGAAGCTGTGATTTGTTATTCATCTGTTTCAACACAGCTATTAACAAGTCGTCAAGGGAGTGAGCAGGGAGATTGAAGTGTTCCCCTACAGGTTTTGCAGTGTTGCAATTTCTGATGTCAGATTTGTGTCCATTGATTCTTTGGTGCAGAGACTGTCCTGTCTGTCCAATATATAAGGCAGAGGGGCATTTCCGGCACATGATGGCATAAATCACATTGGTGGATGAGCAGGTGAACGAACCCTTGATGGAGTAGGTGGCATGATTAGGCCCTGTGATGGTGTCATCAGTGTAGATATGAGGGCAAAGTTGGCAGCGTGGTCTGCTGCAGGGCTGTGTTCCTGCTTTAGTGTTTCTGTTCTGTGATCTGTAGTTGCTGGTAAGTATCCTTTTAAGATTAGGGGGCTGTCTGAAAGCAAGGAGAGGTCTGTCTCCCAAGGCTTGAGAGAGTGAGGGATCATCTTGTAAAATAGGCTGTAGATTTTTGATGATGTGTTGAAGAGGTCTGGCTTGGGGGTTGTAGGTGACGACCAGTGGCGTTCTGTTGTTGTTTTTCATGGGCTTCTCCTGCAGTAGTTGACTTCTGGGTACCCGTCTGGCTCTGTCAATTTGTTTCTTCACTTCTGCGGGTTTGTACTGTAGTTTTAAGAATGCCTGGTAGAGATCCTGAAGGTGTCTGTCTCTGTCTAAAGGGTCAGAGCAAATGCAGTTATATCTTAGGGCTTGACTGTACACAATGGATCGTGTGGTGTGTCGAGGATGGAAGCTCGAGGGATGTAGGTAACTATACCGATCAGTAGGTTTGCGGCATAGGGAGGTCTTTATGTGCCCATTGCTAATTTGCACTGTAGTGTCCAGAAAGTGGATCTCTTGTGTGGAGTGTTCCAGGCTAAGTTTGATTGTGTTGTGGAAATTGTTGAAATCTCTATGGAAATCTTCAAGGGCATCTTTACCATGGGTCCAGATGATGAAGATGTCATCAATGTAGCGTAGGTAAAGTAGAGGTGCTTTGGGATGAGACGTGAGGAAACGTTGTTCCCTCACTCTCTCAAGCCTTAGGAGACAGACCTCTCCTTGCTTTCAGACAGCCCCCTAATCACAAATACCAGAGTTACAAACTGCCCAGTCAACCACACAAGTCATTTGGAATGAAGTAAACAAGCAGGGAACAGCAGCAGAGACAAAAAAGAATGAGCAAATTCAGTGCAGTGCAAATATCTAAAAAAAATGGAGGGGACCTAAAAAATAATTCAACAAAGTAGGAAAATGGTTTCATTAAATTCAGATGGTTAAAAGCAACAAAAGCTTCTGTGTAGTAAAGTTTCAAAGCTCTATTAAGTCAATGTTCAGTTGAAAACTTCTGAAAGAACCACCATAACATTTTGTTCAGAGCTATGAACTTTTCAGAGTTACGAACAACCTCCATCCCCAAGGTGCTTATAATTCTGAGGTTCTACTGCACAGAACACAAAGCCACTTTGGGGGTCGTGCCCTGAGTGATGAGAGTCTACCCTGAGGTTAGTACCCATTCTCGTGAGCCAGAACAGTCAGCCTGACAATCCACATTAGAGATGAAGAACTGAGGCACAGAATGGTATAGCAACTGGCCTAGGATGGAAAAGGCAATTCTAGGGCAGAGCTGTGGAAAGAACCTAGATATCCTAACTCTCAGCTATGTGCTTCAATAAAAGAACCATCCTTCCTTACCTACTATTTACTGTGAGACAGATCTCCTTTTAGGCTATCCTCTCGCCCAGCTACAAACATTCATATAAACCATCCACACAGGGATTTCATCCTACCCATAGGAAATGGTATAAGCTACACTGCACCACACTACATGTTTTTCCCAAGAGGATTCACTCTAGGGTTGGGATCCATTCAGGGAAGACTAAGCTGGCTAGGGACACAGGTTTCTAACCATCAGAGGAGTGAAGTTCTGGAATAGCCTTCCAAGGGGAGCTGTGGGGGTAAAAAAATCCTAACTGGCTTCAAAACTGAGCATGATAAATTTATGGAGGGGCTGGTAGGATGGGACAGCCTAGTTTGGTAATTGACTGATCTTTGACTACTAGTGATGGATATGCCAATGGCCTGTGATGGGATGTTTGATGGGGTGGGTTCTGAGATACTACAGAGAATTCTTTCTTGGGTGTCTGGCTAGTGAGTCTTGCCCATATCCTCAGGGATTAACTATCTGCTATTATTCAGAGTTGGGAGGGAATTTTCCTCCAGGACAGATTGGCAAAGTTCTGGGGTTTTTTCACCTTCTTCTTTATCATCGGACATGGCTCACTTGCTGGGGGATTCTCTGTACTTTAAAGTCTTTAAATCATGATTTGAGGACTTTAATAATTCAGTCGTAGGTTAGAGGCTTATTATCAGAGTGGATGGGTGATGTCCTATGACCTGCATTGTGCAGGAGGTCAGACTAGATGATCATATTGGCCCCTTCTGACCTGAGCATCTATGAGATGTAGAGTTGGACCATTCATTGATTGGGATCCATCATTGGGCAGTTTTCTTCTACACTATGATATATCAGAGACCTTTGCATTTTTTTCCCCCCACTCAATAGAATTCCCTGTGGTCTTGGATCAACGTGACATCACAGACTGAAAAGACATTTCATTCATCAGTGAAAAAGCGTTGAACTAAAATTCTGTTGCGCTGCTGAGTTCTGTTCTGAGTTCTGTTTTTGGATAGAGGTATAAAACCTGTGACAGTATCAGCCTAGCCAAAAAGTAAACCAATTCATTTGTAACCCGATAGGCCAGAATGAGCATTCTCCAGCAACGGCCCAAATTCACATCTTTGCAAAGGGCCAGCCAGAGGCCAGTGGACCAATTAAGTCCCCATTTAAACCTTCAGGCTTACATAATACACAGACCTATTACTTTTCCTCCAGGTGAATGTTCACAGGGCCTCTTTCAATAAAGCAGTAGTAACCACTATCCCTCTGCAGTCCCTCATCAGCTAGAAAATGAAGGCCTGGAAAGCAAACCAGCACATTAAACACTTACGCAGATGCTTTGTACCCCTCACTCTTCTCAGAGGGGAAGACCCACCATCTAGTTTTATTTTCCCTTGTCCTTTTATAAAACGCATCCATTTGTAACTAAGATAGAAGGAATTACATAGGGACGGGAACAATAATATCAAGTTAACAAGCTTCCAGAAATGAGCTTCAGAAACACGCTATTTATTTTTAATTATATTGACTTGGTTAAACCAGCAGAATTTACAAAGCTCCACGGCTGAATAGCTCCTTTTGCAATCTGAGGTGTGTTTGCAACTTTCCCCCCACACTAGCACAACTCAGCAAAGGAGTGGAGACGTGTGAAGTGACTGGGGAGCAACTGACATTCTGCAAAGAACAGATGACACCACCAAGCTTCTTTGCATGTGGTAGAATCTGTGCAGCAGCAGTCTGTGCATCTTGGAGTCTAGATTGCTGGACATGGAGAAGACATCTGAGGAAAGTGAACTGAAGTGAACAAAGTGAAAGGAGGTGAAGGCCTGGAGGAGGATTCTCGTCTGGAGGGGACAGGGTCAAGGCTGTGGTATACATGAGCTATGTTGCTAAGGTAGTGTAAAGCAGGCATACAGACACAGGAGCAGGGGAAGGGGAGAGTAATAGCTTGACAAAGCTTTAACAAAGCTTTTGATATGGTGTCCCACAGCACTCTTGCCAGCCAGTTAAAGAAGTATGGGTTGAACAAACGAACTATAAGATGAACAGAAAGCTGGCTAGATCATTGGGCTCAAATGGGCAGTGATCAATTGCTCAATGTCTAGTCGGCAGCTGTTATCAAGCAGAGTGCCCAAGTGGTTATTCCTGGTGCCATTTTTTTTTCCAACATCTTCTTTAATGATCTGGAGGATGCAGTGGATTGCATCTACAGCAAGTTTGAGAAAGAAATTAAACTGGGGAGTGGTAGATATGCTGGAGTGTAGGATCATTACCTAGACAAATTGGAGGATTGGGCCAAAAGAAATCTGATGAGGTTCAACAAGGACAAGTGCAGAGTTCTGCAGACAGAAGAATCCCATGTATTGCTACAGACTGGGGACCGACTGGCTAGGCAGCAGTTCTGCAGATAAGGACTTGGGGTTTACAGTGAAAAAGATGCTGGATATGAGTCAGTGTGCCCTCATTGCCAAGAAGATTAATGGCATATTGGGTTGCATTAGTAGAAGCATTGCCCTCAGATCAAGAGAAACAACTATTCTCCCTCTATTCAGCACTGATCAGGCCACATTTGGAGTATTGTGTCCAGTTTTGGGCCCACCACTACATAGATTATGTGGAGATATTGGAGAGAGTCCAGCAGAGAGCCACAAAAATGGTTAGGGGGCTGGAGCACATGACTTATGAGGAAAGATTGAGAGAACTGATCATGTTCAGTCTGCAGAAAAGAAAAGTGAAGTGAGATTAGATAGCAGCTTCCAACAACCTGAAGAGGGGTTCCAGGGAGAAGGGAGCTAGGCTGTTCTCTGTGGTGGCAGAAGACAGAGCTAAGAGCAATGGTCTCAAGTTACAGTAGTGGAAGTCTAGGTTGGTTATTGGGAAAAAACCTTTTTCATCATGAGTGTGGTGAAGCACTGGAATGGGTGCCCTAGGGAGGTGATGGAATCTCCATCCTTAGAGGTTTGTAAGGCCTGACTTTACAAAGCCACGTCTGGAATGATTTAGTTCGGGTTGGTCCTGCTTTGAGCAAGGGGTTGGACTAGATGACCTCCTGAGGTCCTTTCCAACTCTAATATTGATCCTCTATGATTCTAAGAGGAGAGTTCATTAATCAAGGGTGATGCCAAGGTACAAACAACAGAGGAAAGTGATAGTTCTCTCTCACTTCTTGTCTCAGAGGTGTTTGGTTTGTGTTTGAGGATGCTCTGCTCCCCATGAAAAGCACCTTAGATATTTAAACAGAAAGAAGAATGTCAAGAGTGAAAGAGGATGGATGGGGGAGCCACTAAAGATGCAAAAAGATATGAGCAGTTGGGCATCAGGATAACATGGATGGTTAAGGTTAATAGTGGCGATAAGACAATGATTGGGGATGCTTAAAATATATAGTGGCAGTATGTCTTCCAATTTCCTTCCTCTTCTACCATAGGTTTATTTTGATATAGATCTGTACCTGATTCGTTGAAAACCAGGAAGGGATGAAGGCCAATCAAACAAATTAAGACTTATTCGTAATGATATTCATGTACCAAGGAATCTTGATCAGTATCAATGATTCCATCAAGGATGCTGTAAAAAGGAGATGTGCTTTAGCAACCATTGCTGTACAGAAGTTGATGAAATTACGGATGGATAAAATATTTTTTTTTTACTCTTGTACCAAAAGGAATCAAATCAGTGCACTAACAGTATTATTTGGAGACCTCCAAATGCTATAAGCAGTAGATATGCAAGTTCTTCAGATGACCACAGGTGTAAACGTGACAGATAGGGTAATTTTCTGCAATATCCTTGAAAAATCTTATTGAATTAAGCATCTTTGGAGTCCGTTGTATTAAATGCAAAAGTAGGTATTATTGTGACCTGGATGATGAAAGCACAATGTGGCAGACAAGAATGGCCTTTTGGGACAATATGTATGAAGTAGTTTTCCTACAAAACAGCTAAGGGAAAGTAAATGCAAATTCCTCACAACCAGTTACGCAATATCCCAGTCTTTTGAAGTATTCCATGAGAAGTGGGCCATTGTCTGCTGATCACCTGTTATACCAAGGCCAAGGATCAAAGGCTCAATTTGTATAAAGGAAAGACTGAGCAATTCATTGTTCTGGTTTTGAGGAAGTCTGTTACAAATTTGTAACCCCAGATAACCACCTGTGTGAATGTTGAAGGACCGACTCCTACCAACATCCTTGTTGGAATTGGGAGTGATCTCCAATAACTTTATTAGCATGCTTACAGGCTCTTTAATAGGTGCTACCTGCAATGCTTTCACCTTAAAAATAAATGTGCTTGCTTAAAAAGAGCTGTGTGGTACCTTGTGACTTCTGACAATTATAGCCATTCACAGTCCTCAAAGAGACAGCACAGCATAGACCCAGGCCTGCTTAGGCAGTCTGGCTTGCTGCAGATATAACAGTGTGGGCAAGAAACTGTGCAATCTGGAAGAACCTTGGTCAGAAAGGAGATACAAGTCTTTGCCTTAGAAAGGTGATGGCTAAGGAGATGGGAACCTACAGCGGGTACCCTCTAGGGACCACAGATGAGAGATACAGGTGCATTTGCCCTGAATTGTGACAGCGAAGTTGACTTAGAGAGTCTAGTGTAGACTCTCTAAGTCGACTTAGTAAGCCCAGCTTTAAGTCGACTTAAGAGTCCTGTGTGGACTCTCTAAGTCGACTTAGTGAAGTCGACTTAATAAAGTCGACCTAAATTTCTACGTATAGACATAGCCATAGTCTTTAAAAGTGCCACAGGACTCTGTTTGTTTTGCTGCAATAGGCCAACACGGCTACCCCTCTGGAACTTGACTACATTGTAAAGGAGATAACGTGGAGCCAGTAGAAGAGGAAGAGAATTTTTTGGAAGACATAGCAGCTCCTTTGCAGCCAACACAATGTCAGTTCAAATGGTCCAATTCCAGTGGTGGTTGATTCCAGTACCAGAAAGCAAAGCCGCTGTACCTGGATCATAGCCAGGGTTGCTTTCACTGCCTTAGTTTCAAGATAATACTGTTTCTTACCAAGGAAGTCTAGTCTCCCTACCATGAATGCATAGAGCTGGTTAATAGAAATAGCACTTGCATCACTAAGCAAAACAGAGTCCTTTAAAATCTTGCAGTGTTTAAAATGATATCTTTCTGTAGCAGGTGTTTGTTCATGGTGAGTGTGAAATATATAATTCACCCCGCACACGCTGCAGTCACCAAGATTGTATACAAGATCTTTCTTGGTTTAATTTTTCTAATGTTACAATGAGAGGCATTTGAGAAAAAGATCCTTACAAAACAGAAAATTACATAAGCGCACACACACACAAAGATTTTATATGTACATCTCCACTCTTGCTCATAATTTATATTGCATTGTTTTCTTATGTATCCTTGCAGTATCCCATAACTCTGAATGCCTCAACGCTGCTTTATTTTCTTATCTTTCACTTTCTCTTTCTCTGATGGTCTCTCTCCACTGTTATTTATGCAAGAAAATTTGTACGACCCATTGTCAACCATTCCAAGGACTTTTTTCCAGTTTAAAAAAGTAACCAAAATGATGGCAATACTGGCCAAACAGATGTTGCCCCCCCCACAAAAGAAACATATTTTTACCCTAATATTTATATCCTTCTAGCTATTTGAGTGCCTTTTTTTAGATGAAAGAATTTAACAACAACTGAGTCATATCGTATTTTACTCTAGCACCGGAGTAGCATATATCAGTACAGATGCAGCGGTTGGTATATCCAGCCAGGGCCATCCCTGGGGGGCAGCTCAGAGACCAGCTTTGCATTCCTGCCCTGCCCCTTGCCTTCGGCATGCCGCCAAAAGCAGTGGGGGGGGTGCAGCAGTGGGGGGCCTGCAAAACCGCAGGGCGCAGGGTGCTTGCCCCACTCGCTCCCCCTCCTCTCCCCCAAAGGATGGCAGTGCGTCCAGCTTATCCTACAGGTATTCCAATAGCAATTAGCATCGATATCAAACTGACAAAATGTATTTCAAGTAGTTAAACGGCAAAGACAATAACCCCAGATAATGGAGTCTTATACATTGACACCAATTTACATTTAATGGTATAGGTCAGGGGTTCCCAACTTGTTTGGCTTGAGGGCCAAAGATAACATTTTTACAACCCTGAAGGGCCAACAGTCTCCGCCAGCAGGGACCTGCCTACCCCCTCACTGCAGCCAGACAAAAGACATAGGCAATCTTGCATCTCCCTGGCTTCAGCAGGGAAACTGGACACATTCTGTAGCCCCATGCACTCCATCAGAGTCTCTAGGCAGTGTCTCCCTTCTGCAGCCAAGGGAACAGAAGATCAGGGCTCCCCTCCCTCTGGCACCAGCAGGGATCCCAGCAGCTATGGGCCCAGGCGGAGTGCTTTGCCATGTTCCCTGCTATAACTGGGGGAGGGAAGAACTGATCTCCCATTCCCTTGGCTGCAGCAAGGAGCCTGACCACTCTTGTAGCCCTGTGAAAACATGCTCCTCTTGGTTCCTTAGGCAGCAGTTCCCTTCTGCAGCGAGCAGGAGAGGAGCTACGGGCCACTCTGAAAGCCCCCAAGGACTACGCTTGGCTTCTGGATCACAGGTTGGAAGCCACTGGTCTAAGTTGTTGCAGTTGCAGTGAGAGGAAAGTTTTGGGGATAAACAGAGATTTGAACTATTTCATTGCTGAAGTTAATAATGAACTTGACAATATTTCTCCATCTATCTACCTACATCTTTGTACCAGAGTACGTGATCTATACTCAAGGGACATTAAGAGGATGTATCCACCAGGAATTACTTACAACTTGTATAACTATTTTGATTCAGGATCACATAGAACTGATCTAATAGAGAGACAGTATTAGTATTGGACAGAGTTTTTTTATCAAAAGAGATTGGAAGAAGTTATTCTTTTAGACAAGTTTTATTTAAATTAATACAGCAACAAAACAGGCCTTTCATATTAGCAAAGGGGAAGCAGAAATTCGTTGTAGCAGGTCCAAAGCCTGCCGTACAATAGATGGAAGGCTGTAAATAATTAAAGAGAATCATTTTGTAATGTGCTGACCCCTGAGCATTGCTCATCATTCACTCAGATACTTTCTCTCTCTAATCCAGTCTGTGCAGGCCTCCAATTCAGTTGTGCACATCATTAATGACCTTTTATGAGAATTAACTGATAGAAAAGCATCAGCAACGAATCTACGGCATTTTTGAAAAGCACAAACATACTTCATCTATTTGTCTGCCCACACAGACTAGTTTTGTAAAAACAATTAGAATGATTTAAACGGTTGGTTATGGAAACGGCTGAGCTGCAGGGTAATTTTCCTCCTTTATTCATGGAAAGCGTCAGGCGTCAAAAAGTGATGGCTTAATGCTGTCAAACTCGCAAAAGAAGTGGATAACGCTACAAGCATCGTGCATGGATTCTACCAATAAGCCAATGGGGTGCACTGCAAAGGGGTTGCTATAGCATTGTTTGAGTTGGTTTTGATGATTTCCACTAACTGAAAAGTGAGCTGGATGGGTGGTAATTTCATTTATTGGCAAAATCAGCTAACACGGCCCAACATCAAAAGTCATCCAGGCACAGAACCGCCTTCTTCCCATGCCCAAGAGTTTATTCGTTATTATTAACTATTTGTATGGCAGTAATCATGACATTACTTGTATTGCAATAGTCATAACTAGGACCAGTCATGGTCCAGGAATCTATTGTGCCAGGTGCTGTACAAACAATGCACTAAAAACCAGTTTACAGTTAAGTCCGAATAGAACAAGTTTATTTTAAAAAGGCACAATACTAAGGGTTAAAAGAAAAAGAAAACAGCAAATTCCAATATAAAAAAAGTCACAAGCCCTGATAAACTGGTGATGAGAACTGCATCATTCAGGTCCCCTTGGTTAATGTCCTCGCTACCATCCTGTCACTTTTTGTCTTCCAACCATTTGTCTCCACTTAGAAAGAACAAATTATTGTATTAAAAATACTTTACACACTTTTATAGCATGCTCCATCCAAAGATATCCAGGCACTTTTACAAGCATTCTTTAATTAAGCATCACAAGAGTCCTGGGCAGTAGTGTTATACCAACTTCACAGGTGGGGAAACCAAGGCACAGAGCAGTTAAGTCAGTTGTCCAAGAGCACATGCCAAGGCAGTGTCAGAGTCAGAAACAGAATTCAGTTTTCTGCTTCAGCAAGGGTAACACCGATGCACAGTAAGAATCAGCCACTGACCTAGATAAGGTTTTTTGGACTGGGTTCCAAATGCTTTCTCAGAAAGGCCAGTCATTTTTGTAGGGCACAGTGAACAGAATAGCTGTTACTTTCCACATAGAAGCCACACACAAAAAATGCCCCAAACAAATCTTCTGTACACCTTTGAGTTACAAAGCAATTTCAAAGTTTCACCTAGAATTTCTTCCTGGATAGAAAACTGGGCATTTCTGAATGTCACAGAACAGGAGAGAGATGTGCAGCCTTTAACTCTATGGATATCCTTGGACCTGAGTGGATCTGGGTGAGAAAGCAAGGGAGCCCCTTAGCATTAACTTCTACCCTCACTAAGCGCCCAAGGGAGTCATACTATCGCTCATCGCCTGGCAATTCCTGTGCTGTTCCTTCTTGTGGGGCAGGTAGAAGACAGAGAGAAAGGAATGTGTAAGGAGCAAGATTAACTTCCCTGGTAAAGACCCAATGGAACTTGTACTGGTTTGGAAGGGGGTAATAGTTGATCGATCATCCCCAGACTCCACCCCCACAAACCCCCGCAGAGCCCCAAGAAGCCTACCAGTGGACTTGAACAAGAGGGAAATGACACAATTGGGGCACCTCTCTCCAGCCTCCTGCCACACCATGGAAAATAGAAAGACCTATGATATAGTCCTAGATAGAGCTATACATCGGTCTCAGTCGAAACAGACAAACCTGCCCTATAGAATTGCTCCCAGTCTTTCTGTTACCTCATTGATTTTAAAGAAAAATTTGGACAAGTTCTACTAATAATCTCAGGGGTTCATTGAAAATCCTGGTTTAAGACCAGAGAATGAATGCCCTTCAAGGATGCTAAGCAAAATTACTGATTACCCATAGCACAAGCAAAGCAAGAAGCCATTGGAGATCCTGGCTTTTGGGAGCCTTTACAGCCCTTTGGGCAAGTGTTACCGCCTTCTTTGGGAGGAGGAAAACTCCATCCCATTGTCTGATTTTCCCCTCCAGCACCTTGGGGCATCGCAAACTATAAGACCAGAAGCCCTGATGAGTCTCACCATCAGGTGGCATGGGTAATGCCATGAATAGACTCATTTGGAGGCTCTTGTCCTATCCCTTTCCCACAAATCTAAGGACTTTCCAAGCTCCAGCCACTAAGAGACGTGGTCTCCTTCTGGCAAAACATCACTGATACTATCATTCAATCAAGAAAATGAAACGATCATGACCATGCCATTCATGCTCCTGACCAAGCCCTCTGTCCATGTCACATGCCCCCTTCCCTATCATGTTTTCAGCAGGGAAGGGGGCAATCAGGGTGGGTTTAATCAAGAGAAAATCATGCAGCGTGCATATCTACTGAAATAGAAATAAGATCTTCCATGGGAAGGGGGGAAAAACAAGGGACACACGAGTCAGTAGGGAAAAAAAAAGTCAGAATTCAGCCCTAAGGGTTCAATCTTTCTTTTCTATTGTCAGAGCAGATGGGAAAAGGGATGCATCATGAAAGCCAGATCATCCAAGATACTAGGGAGAATCAGCACAGGGAAGCATATACAAGATCCTGGAAGGGGAGAAGTAGAAAGATGCCAATGAGATTTTACAAGCTAGTAACGAATTAAATGGTAAGATGGTTAACGGATGAATTAACCCCTCCTTTTCTGGAGGGGATGGTAAAATCATACAAACTCCATAGATATAAAGATCATATAGTTATTATAATCTGGATTTTAAAAGCCTCTTTTTTTAAAGCTGTTATACAAACAAGTTCCATTATATTGCGGAGGCAGGTGTTCAAGGTGCTTAGAATGCTTTCTGCTTGCGATGCTTATTATATATCTGGTCATTGGGCCAGAATATCTTCCAGAAGATGAAAATAACCTGTTATTCCTAAATCTAACCTGATCTCACGTGATTCCCTCTTGTTGAGTACAGCAGGATCAAGATGGCGATGTCACAGTTTATGTTGCTGAGTTTCTCTTTATGTGGTCTTGCAAGGCGTTGAGTGCCTTGTATCAAATCAAAGATGTAGTTCCTGACTCAAATTTTCAAGATGACCATGAGATTTAGGAGCCTACAGCCTGGTCTACACTACATGGTTAGGTCGCTGTAAGCAGCTTTGTGTCCACCTACCTATGAAACATCTTCATGTAATTTAGCTCTGCCAACGTACGTGATACCTCCTCCAATTTAGCAACCTCCCCTTCCCAAGGTGCAATATAGAATCACGGTCGATGCAGCATCAGCACAGACACTTCATTACTTACATCAATTGTTACTGGCCTTCAGGAGCCACCCCGCAATGCCCCCCCACTGACAACACAACTGATACAAGTGCTCAGGTGAGGATCCAGATCATCAACCCAAGGAACCGAGTGTGCGCACCCACACTCGATTTAATAACTGTGGTGGTGGTATGCCAATGTAGGTTAGCTTGACACAGTACAGATATGGTTCAAGTCCCATCATCAACAGCCACTTATATGCAAATGACCGAAGCCAGGGTTTTCATAGTAATACCCCTTGTCCTTTACACAGCATTCATCAGACAACAGCTGGAATTCTGCCTAGAGCTTTGAACCTTCTATGGCTAGAGCGATCAAGGTGGGTGCGTTAGAGCAGTGGATTTTAATCAGAGCTACGCATACTGCTGCAGGTACACAGAGGTGTTCCAGGGGGTACATCAACTTATCTAGATACTTCTCTAGTTTTACACCAGATCACATAAAAAGCATTTGCCAGGTCAGTACACACTAAAATCTCATTCAGACAATGGCTTGTTTATCCTGCTCTAAACACTAGACCCTGAAATGTCAGTCCAATATTTATATTCCAATTGATTTTTAATTTTTCAGTAATAGTATGTTGTGTAGTTAGTAAGAATCATAGAAGATTAGGGTTGGAAGGGACTTCAGGAGGTCATCTAGTCCAACAAGCAGAACCAACCTCAGCTAAATCAACCCAGTCAACTAAATCAACCCAGGCAGTAAGGTTGTCATAAACAGACAGAATTATGATGGCAGCTTAAAAAAATTAAGTATGGAGAGACGAAAAGAAATCACCGGAGAAGAGAATTATAACATGTGAGGAGTTGCTAAGAAAAGGTGAAGCCATGTTCTGAGTCAGTAGAAATGATACAACTATAAATGGTAGATTTCAAACATTTGAATTTCAAATAGTGGGAGAAGCTCTTTTTAAATGTATTTGTTATGGCTTCTAGCACAGCACAATAAGATTAGCCTTACCAAAGAAAGCATTCTTGCTTCTTCAGTTCTTTGGACCCTGGCAAGCTACACAATAACATGGACAAACAATATGTAAGGAACAGTATGCCAAGGCCATACACGTTGAAAGGATATTAAGAGCCATCTGAAAGGGAATGGATCCCAAATCAAGCTCAAAATGCATCTTATGAAAAAGTAATCAGCATGGTACAGAACAAAATAGAAGATTTTAGTAAAATGTGGGACCTGTTTCCAAGCTATACTAAGGAAAAAGGATAATTATAGAAATCAAATGGACTATTAAATACTTGAGAAAGTCATCCAGGCCAACATTTCCAAAACTAAAAATCAGATTTACAAAGGTATTTGGGTGCCTAAAGTTGCACATTGGGACCTAAAAAATGTCTAAACAGATTAGGTGTCTAATTCCCACTGAAATCAACAGAGTACTTCTGAAAAATCCCACTACCTGCATCTTTAGGAGGCACCTAAATTCCTTCAGAAATCTACCCTTAAGACTTTACATAAGTGTCTAAATAAGTGGCCCAATTTTCAAATGCCCTGAGCATCCAACAGCTCCATTGAAAATCAGGCCTCTTAGATGTCTAAATATGACTTTAGAAACCTAACTTTAAGCATTTTTTGTTATTCTTGGCTCCTGTTACACAACAAAACAGAGACAAGATACAGCAGAAATATGCTTCTGAGTGGAAATGAAGAGAGTCTAAAAATCAAGTGTGGGAAGAGAAAGACAGGAAGCATTATCCTCCTCATTTTACAGATGGGGAAGAGAGATTAAGGGAGGGATTCTCCCCTCCAGGACAGCTCTTTTACAGTTTACAGCAGTGCTAACAGACAATTAGAGCTCTAGATATGGCTGGGAAGAAATCCCAATAGCACAGACTTTGCTCCAGGCAACCTATACTACTCAACAAGACTTCTGCTGCAAGCCCCAATAGAGCAGACATCTCGGAGCTGAGCTAAGGGCAGGAGGGGTGCCTCAGAGGCAGTAGGAGAAAGGGCTGCCATGCACAGCTTTAGAGATTACATCGCTGTCCATAAGTGGGTGAAGAGAGGCTGCTGAAATTGGGTGGCCCTCCAGGGCTAAGTTCTTCCAAGGACCTCATTGGCTGCTCAGAACTGAGAGGACAAAAAGATGACTCAGATGACTCAGCCAAAAAGATGGCTCCCCTTACTCCTGGGCTGCAAGTTTTTGATCCTAAGCAGTTTGCTCACGGTCACGCACAAAGACCGTGGTGGACCTAGAATAGAACCCAGACTTTCTGATCTCATGTACCCCTGCACACCGTGTGCCAACAGCACAAGTGTTATTGAGAACAGAATTTGTCCCAGAGTCCATTGGCTAAACAAGGGTGTTGTATTAAAATTAAAATCCTCAGCCTTTTTCTCTGTTTCTGCAAGAAATTTTTCCAGGGGAAGATGACCCTCATGAGGCGCCAGTTAGTCCGTAGCAGCAGCAGGGAGTTCAGATTTGCAACGAACAATGCAGCTGTGAGTCTGAACTGTGCTTACTGGATCACACGGGGCAAAGCAGGAGCCATACTGAGTGTGTCCCCTATTCCCGCTGTTGGTTCCCAATGAAACAGCTAGTTCCAGGTGAACCCCATGAAACCATGAATGAATACAGGAGAAGCCAAACCAGGGTCAACTTACCTGACCTTTTCCCGGCTCAAGTGTCTCTGACACCATAGGAATTGGCTGTGAAAACAAAATCCAGTGCTCACCTGTTCTGAACAGAAAGGCACCCAAATTTAGGATCTGGATTTTGAACGTTCTCAGATTCTGCTGTGTTCAGATACAGAGGTTTGAGTCAGTCCATTGCGAAAACAGGTTTACAAAACATAGATCTGCACTGGGGTCCAGACTTCAGACAGTCTGAACTTCAAAACAATCCCAAAGGCTGCTGATGTTTAGACCTAGGGTTTGCTTTGGATTCATCTCTCGTTATGTAATGAACTTGGAAAGTATAAAGCTGCTGTCTCCCCAAAGGTCCCCAGCTCCCTCCATGACGGCTCTCCAACCCAACATTTCCCCGTAAGAACATAAGCTATCCACTCAACATGGACACTGATTAATAGAGACAAATCTGGTTTTTCCCTGTCAGCCTTTTAAAATGCAAGCAGTTGCTGTGACGTTAGCCCCGTCACAACGGAATAAGCCATATGTAGCTCCTCGGAAGAGGACCAGCTTGATGAGAGGATTCGAACCATAAAGCCCAATTTGTCAAAATCATTGGTTTTCCAGTTTCCCAACTGTCCCAGTTCACTGAAACCTAAGCTGGCAATCAGTCAAAACTGGTATTTAATGGAGCAAAAACAACAAGCAAATTCCTGATGCTTAGAAATCTTTCAAGGGTCCCTTATTTGCACAGAGCTTCACGTGAATCACAAACCATCTTGCTTTCTTCCCTCTGCCCCCCCCCCCCCAATATGTTTTTGAACAATGGTGTTCTCCATTCTCAGTATGAGGTAACGTAGAACATCTTTGGTGCACCAAGCATGAATATCAAAGGGAACAAAGTGTGCCCCAGGTAGGACTCTGTTTGAAATGGATACTGCTATAGAAAGCTGATTATAATTTATCATCATCTTCATATATTCTTATATAAGTAATACAGATCACCACAGCCAATTAATCAATCTGTAATTAGGAACTGACATGAACATTTACTACCATCAGGCATAATTTATATGATTACAGATGATTAAATAAAATGTAATTGAGTGAACAGGCAATTTGTTAAGCACATGTAAATTCAGCCATACCACCCCAGGCTGTGATCTTGTCAGCTCTCAATAGCTGAACAGGGTCAGAATGGGTCGGTATTTGGATGAGAATCCTCGGGGGGGAAACCCAGGTGTTGCAAGAAGTAAAGCTAGTGATTTAGTAGATGGTTCTCTTTGCTGAGTCAGTGCTGAACCAATTTATTCTCTTCCATGCTATGGGAAGGAGGGAAACAAGCTGCTGGAAATATACCGTCCTTCAGACAAGTCATAAAAGCAACTTGCAGTTACTCTAGGTCAATTTTTATAAAGTTGGGGGAGGGGCTGGCTTAAATGAATTTCAGCTGGAGTCCTTAGTAGCCTTGTTGACTCTCTTTCTTGTTTCTAGCTATTTCTACAAATGAAAGCTGGTAGGAGCAAGCAGCCAAAGGCTGTAGCTGCAGAGCAGGAAAGGCCTTCCTCAGCCTTAGGCAACTGAAGTCAGTGGTGAGCTTCCCCCAGGAATCAAGTTACCTGTAAAGTTTGAAAGTTTCATGTGCCCGTGTAGGTATGTCTTTCTACTGCGCCAAACATCTAAATGCTTTCTTACAAAGTAGAGCACATACTTAACTTAACCCAGGTGCCAGGGCAAATGTAAGAGTTGGTTTAAAAAATTATTTCACAAAAAGTAAACCTGAATTAATGAGACAAAAATATAATAAAAATCACCACTTGAGACTAAATTAGCCCATTTTAGCTTCTGTTGGCTTGTTCTACAGCATTCCACTGTTTATTTCAAGAGGACGTGTTTCAAGTAATTAAAACTGGCCATTTTAATATAGTGAAGTGGGTTACATGGCACTTTTGCTATAGATTTATTTGTAGAAAAGGTCAGGAACTTTTCAAAAAACCTCTCTCATCAGAAAATGGTGGTTTCTTGAAACCAAATGTTGGGCAGAAACAGATTGCAGGTTTCCTTGGACCTGTCAAGATGGAATTTCTGGCCAAACCCAAACACAACAAACCCCCTGGAATAATCAATAGCACAGTGATTAAGCTGGTCACAGTGGAAAAGGGGGACCCAAGTTCAAATCCTTGCTCTACTAAATTCAGAATAAAAGGATTTTACCAGGGGGAGTCTCACATCCCTGGTGAGTGCCCAGTGGACTACCACGGCAGTCTCCATTTCACCTGTTAGAGACATTCCATTCTGTGTAATTAACAAAGGAGTCATTGCGCCACTAAGCACTAGAACTTTCTAGCTCGGGTATTAAGGCAAATACCTGGAATGTGGGAGAACTAGTTTCAAATTCCTGCTTTGAGTCAGTCTAAGGTATGCAGGTCTCAAGCCGTCCAGGTGAGTCTATGGGCTATTACCAAACAGGCTAATCACAAGTGTTTTTTCCATGAAAGATGTCAAAAGCTGTTATTTCCATTCCAATGTGGAACAAAAGAACCCAAATTTTGAAGGCTCTTTTAAAAAAAAAACCACACACACACACACACACACACACACAAAACAAGAGAGAGTTCTTGGTTTTTGGCCAGACCTATGTATTTGTATTCTTCTAGGCCCAATCTTACTCGGACTAGCTTCAGTGGGGACAGGGACAGGCCTTGGATAGACACGAAACATTAATAAAAATATTCCACCTTCTGCTAGTGGACTGCAAGTGTAATGGGGTAGGGGAATACAGAGGCAAACAACACCCTCCTGTCTCCGGCACCTCAGAGTATCTCTTTGCTGAAGCACAGAAAGCATTACTCTGAGTTAAACTTTGGAAGTACTGCATGTAAAACCCTGAAAAACAGATGCTAATAGTTCCCAGTCAGTTGCAGAGACCGAGCACTGTACAGTTTCTGAGTAAAACAAACTCATCATCCACACAGAAAACATTTGCTGTCACAGTCTGGCCTGATCCTATGACTTACACTTCCCTGCCTTTATTTTCCTCCCATTCTGTAAGTTTCCCATCTTCGAGTTTCTGACAAAGTGGGATTTTTCTCCCACAAAAGCTCATGCGATAAATCAATTTGTTAGTCTTTAAAAGTGTCACAGGACTCCTTGTTTGTTTCACAGAGAACATTGTAAATAGTGTTTGGAATATGAGGAATAACCTTTAAATAAAAGCTATTAGACATTAAGACTGCTAGCGTTCCTTGTACAGCTTTCCCACTTTGTTACAGCTACGTATAATTTAAAGATAAGATTTCAGCGTAACAGCTACACTTCTATGCTTCAACATACATACCAAAACACATTCCCCTCTGACTTCTCTCAGATAATTTCTCACTCTGGCTATAGCACATAGGGCATCTCACCTGGACTTTTTGGAGCTTGAGGGGAAAAAACGCATCATCTCAGTCTTTTCAAACACTTCAGAATCATGTCAACAAGCAAATAGTCTGGCAATCAACACAGCTAGCAGCATTTTGGCCCTTGGGTCAATAGCTCTCAGGTGCTCAGTTGCTGCTCAAACAAATCTCTAACCTACACCCATAGTAGGTTGGGGTCAACGCATAAAGGAATCCATTCCCTTGGTCTCTGAGAGGCTCTTACAGCACACCTTCTTTCCTCCACAAACCCAGCTGACTCAGGTACTAATTAGAACTCCTCACCTCACTAGGAACTGCCCCATTTGCTCTTTAATGGACACAGAATCCCAGTTTTAAGCAGTTAAGCAACAGTGAAATGTAAGTTCTGTAGCCTCTAGGGATGACAAATCTTTCCCTCCCTGCTCTCTCTCTACATCTGTGAAACACACCATAGTAGATAGACCAAACACTATCATAATGGAGGACAGCCATAATAAGCACACCTGAAAGAGTACTACCTGTATCCAAACATTTGGAGCCTACTCCTGCTTGAATCAACTTTCTAAATCACCAGAGCTTTCTTTAGCTCCTCTATTTAGAACCTCCCCTAACACACTTACATGCACTGATTGGCTCAGCTCTCAGAGGATGTAACCTTCCCGGCAGGTTGCCCACAATGGAAACTTCCTTTACAGCTACCAAGTGTGTCTAGTAACTGCCATAGCCTAGTTCCGGATGTTTTAGGTGTTTCCGGCTGAGCTGCCCTGCCCACCCCGCATGTATCCAACTACAATCCATAACCTGTCCTCTCCTTCCTTCTCCCCCTTTCTTTGGCCCAAACAAAAGCAAATGCTGCAGGACAAAATGTGGGTTACGCAAGCAGAAAAGCCAAATAGAGAAAGACAAAAAATGATTTTTGACTACTAAATGGGTACTTATCAAGATGGATAATCAGTCTTGTTTCACAAGGGAATGTGAAATGTATGGGAAATACGAGAACACAACATATGGATTAGAGCAGAAAGTCACACAAACTTCCTTCTGAAAATTAATGAAATCACTTTCCAGTCAGTAAGACCCCTGGCTCGGCTGTTCCTTGCACTGCCTAGGTTGTATCTGCACAAACAATTTGGGTCAGTGTGATGTTTAAACTCTTAAGTGGTGCCACTAATCTCCATTAATCTGACTTTAAAGATGAGACATAATGCTTAACACAAGAGCAGCTTCTCAGCTGGAACACATTAATACACAACTCCTGCAGAAAGAATAGGCTCTTAGGGTTGTATTGGAGGGTTGAAAATAAATATCCAGGGCTCTACTCATTGGGCACTTTCTATATGAGTAGTCCATGCTGACCTCTATCAATGTGAGAACAAAGGACATACAGCGCAGATTCCTTTTCATATGTCCACAAAGAAATACCTTGTTTCTAAGCTTTTCCTTATTTTTTCCTTCCTAGCAAAACACAGGGAATGACTCCTTGGCCCCAATAAACTCAAGTTTTCACCCACTGCATATATTGCAATAAATCCAATTGGGTCAACAAGGCTGATTCTGAGACCAGTACAAGTGACAGCAATCAGGAATAACTCCACCAAAACTGGAACGACACTGGTGGGAAATATTAACTGAGATGAAAATCAGGCCCATGGTCCTTACGTGTCACTCTCATCTGTCAATGCCCATGTGAATATTCCATTTTTTTGTTTTATGACAGTAGATATGCTGGTTTTTCACTGACCTGGGCTGTATGCAGTCATTTGCATTTGTACAAAATGGATGGAAAGCAATACTGTTCGGATATGATAGCAAATCATACTCACTTTTCAACCTACCTTTGAAAATGTTGGTCTTTGTGAGTTATACAGAGCTGGTAAAAAAAACCTCTTGAAAAAAAAAATGTTGAAGTTGTATCTTTTCCACAGATTTTGAATTGGACTCATTTCTCCTGATAGCTTTGCAACACTATCAAAATCTTTCTTTTTTTTTTCTTTTTCCTTCCAGTTTTGACAAAGGAGAAATGTCAGTTACATTATCAATTAATTATATTTGGAAAAAATATGATAACTTTTTAAAAAGTCAGTAGTATTTGGCAAAAGTCTCTATTTTGACAATAAAGGTATTTTTCAATATAACTCCTTTTCCTTTGAGAAATTTCGACTACCTCTGTTTACAGATAGCCATGAAGCCAGGACCATACTTGAAAAAGCTAATCATTTTGCACGGTTCAAGTAATTAAAGTAAATGTTTTCAGATTTTTTGATGGAAGGTATTATTGCGTAAGTGAAAATTTAGTAAACCTGGGCCAAAGATTAAACATATAATTACCATGTGTGTATCTAGTCTGTGAATTACTTACAACACAGCTATCTAGAAAACAGAGAAGAAAATGTTGTCAAGTATATAATTTATGCCCTGATATAAAACACCTTTGATTTCAAGAGAAGAATTGAGACATTTGATTGAATGCTTTTGCCCTGAGAATAGTTAAATTACTGTAATTAGTGTACCATTGGCTATGTTCAGAACATGAGATAATTTCTACTTTTTAACTCAAACTATTGGTTATCACTGAATCCCTTGAAATGAACCGCTTAAATAGTTAGTAATTATAATAATTACAGCAACACCTAGAGGTCTTAATCAGGATCAAGGCCCCAGTATGCCAGGTGTTGTAAAAAACATATAAGAAGACATGGTCCCTGCCATGAAGAGTCTACAATCTAAGAACAGCTACAGAATTCACATATTTTCACTTCTCCTCACCAGAATGTTTTTTTGGTTGATTGGTTATGACATAGCCAACTCCTTTCCTTTGTGGAAGAAATTAGGAGGTTATGCCAAGGACTGAGACTTGTATAGATTCCTTTCCCCATTCACATTTTCCTCAGATCATGAAGAACCTGCTTCCCTAATCCCACGGATGTTTAAATAAAACTCCTTTGTATTGCATCCCTCAGCCTGAGTCCTGGGTGACAGCCTGTCTCCATTGAAGTCAATGGGAGTTTCTCCTCACACTTTATCTCATAGTCCTGTGGCACTTTTAAAGTCTAACAAATTTATTTATTGCATTGGCTATGTCTACACTGGCAATTTAAGTCGATTTAAGGAGGCTTAAGTCAACTTAAATTAAGCCACGTCCACACTAGGCTTTCATTAAGTCGTCTTAAGAAATTCCTTAAGTCGACTTTATGAAAGCTTAAGTTGACTTTATAACTACCACTCCTTAGGTCGACTTAACCTTTAAGTCGACTCCTTAAGTCGACTTAAGGACGGTGTGGACATGGAGTAACCCTTAAATCAACTTTATTAAGTCAACTTAAGGGTGGTTAGGTCGACTTAACAAAGTGGACTAAGTCGACTTAAAGTTAAGTCGACTTAGTCCATTTTGTTAAGTCAACTTTAATAAGGTCGACTTAAAGTCGACTTAAAGTCGACCTTATTAAGTCGACTTAACAAAGTCACCCTAACTTTTTCTTGTGTAGACAAAGCCATGAGCTTTCTTCAAAGCATCTGACAAAGTGGGATTTTCTCCCATGAAAGCTCAGGCGATAAATAAATGTGTTAGTCTTTAAAAGTGCCACTAGACTCTGTTTGTTTTGCTGAACTATACTAACACATCTACCCCTTTTGGAATTTATCTCATAGTGTATTCCGTATTCAAATCTTGCCAGACTGAGGGCTATGACTTCATGTATTGCTGATGTTTTAGTGAAGGTTTGCGAGACCTATTCTGTAATTGTCCCCAAAGGATCTGTAAATTAACAGTGACTTCACTATTTTCAGCAATCCCTTGTTCTTCCTTATACTTACTACGGAAATACGTTGAATACTATAAACTAACAGAGTAACCTTGTTATTTTCAGTATTCCCTTGTATTTACCTATATTTATAGAGATATTCCTTGAACACTGCAAACTAACTGCAAATACTTACTTAGTTACCAAATGCAGCTGAGCACATTTTTAACTACCACTATCAAAAGTTTTCAGTCTTCTCACTGCGTATAGGTAATGGGTGAAATGATAGAGCAATGGAAAAGCTCCCATTTAAATGGATCCAAGATTTCTCCCAATAACTCCTATTAATTCTTGTGCCTGGGGAAAATAGATCCCTATCATGCTAACATGACAGCCAATGGAAATGATTTCTTTCCATGTTTACCCTATCGAATTTTACCTTCACCTGAACACTGCTTTCTATTTTAATCACTTTCTGGGAAGCTGAAGGTGACCCACCTGTTTAGGTTTCTTTGACAATATCTAACACACATTCTGGATTGATTATTTGAAATGATGGATGTCAGATCATTCTGTTCAGGTGTTGGGTGTAAAAAAATGAAATTATATTTTGCTTTTGTTTTTAAATGGAGCCTTACATACTAGTTATATTTCCATGAACTAGTGCAGCTGCGTGTCTGGAGGAGGAAACTAATGAAAAATATATGAGAGGTTTGCATCAGAAATGTTTTTATTGGGCATATGTTCTGTGATTGTTTGGGGTTTGTTTTTTTTTTCAATGAAATTGTCTTAAGTATTTTTTGCACTTCAACTTAGAGAACATGCTCAGCCGACAAATTTAACCACAGGCTTCAGAGTCCTTAAGTACTCATTGACACAAGAGGCAGTAACAGCTCTGAAGAAATTATTACGGTCTACCAGGTTTTTTAAAAAGCCTCTATATATGGATTTCCACAATAGATCTTAGCAGCTCAGAAAGATCTTAACAGCTTGAACCATCTGAGCAGTTATTGAGTTAAACAACTTACATTTTAAAAATTGAATGAAGTCTCTCTCAATCACTTCCCATAAAACATCCCCCCACCTGCCGCCATTTTTTTCAACTAAAGAAAACAAGTATTAAAATTAATACCAAGAATTGGACTAATCCCCACAAAATGCAGGAAATCCAAACAGTAGAGAGTGCAGGAGAATTAAGGCTAAAATTCTACCCTTAACTCGCCCCTCTTGTGCCTAGGTATAGAGTATTATATGACCCCTTACCATTGAGAATCACAGCAAAGAATGATCTTAATGTAGCTACATTGAACTGCAATACCCAGCCCCTATGGACTAATAAGGGTGGGAATTCAGGGCCAGACACTGAGCTCCTGCAAATCAACATAGCTCTACTGATTTCAGTGAGGTTACACCAATTTACACCAGCTAAAGGATCTGGCTCATAGCCTCCAAGTATGATATATTCTGGTGGGCAGATGAAAGAGACTTAAAGCTAGTTCATTAATGAAGTTTTCATGAGCCTATGAAAACATTAGTGTTTGGTGTTGACTTTTTTTTTTTCAGAGGCAAAGTCTACCTCTTGGGGGGCCTATGTGCATGATTCCCCCTGCAAATCAGGGGTTTGATCCTGCGTCACTTTAATCCCCCAAGTAGCTCCACTGAAGTCAATGGGAATGCTCATGTGGGTAAAGTTTGCAGATTGGTCCCCAGGCATTCTTAATCACTCCTAGAGCCAAATGAAGTTCTCAGTTACATGAGGGAAAAGTGGGCCTGAGTCACTCCATTGCTTCAAGTGAATAACACAGTGAAAAAATAAACCAAACCCTATTTCCTCAATGATTATTTAGTGTGAAGAGGGGGAGAATTCGACCCATACCCTGTCTATATAAACAGCACAATGGTAATTATGTTATTGTAGCAAAGGAGTCTCACTTCTTTATAGAAGGAGTATGTTGTCTTGCAGGGCTAAGTGTCTACAAAAGAGGGGTTTGTTTTGTTAAAAAATCACCTGTCATTTCAACATTAATCATAGGTCTAAAAGCGTTTATTAATGCCCTGTCAATAGCTAATAGTGAAGCAATGCTGTCAGCTCCTCTTCCTTTTAGCTATGTGCAAACAGTGGTGATTAAGCACCAGATTAAACATCTTCATGAATATTTAAAAGGCTGTTTTTGAAAGTTTCCTGTCCTTTTACACTAATAGCCCCATTAAAACCTGTTTACAAGCCAGTCATGAGAGTAACTGTGTGCACTTAAAACACAAGAGAGTTCCCCAAGAGGAGCACTTTAACCACGTGAAGATGGCATCTGATCAATAGGCTTCTTAAAGTAAGACTGTCTCCCTAAACCCAATGGAAACAACCTGTATCATCTAGACATAAAGAGCTGGCAAAGGCCCAACTTGTTAATTAGGGAGGCAAAAAAGTAATAACAACAACATTTGCTCTATGGTCTCCATGGTGCAGTGTCCTAGGTGACCCGTCGCGTGACTTCACAGAAGCTGGCTTTGAAATGATAATAGCCGCCAGTAAAAAGGCACAGAAAGTTTTAAACAGGCAAAAATGCTCTGTGTGTTTGCTGCGTTTATTCATTAGTCATCAGCCTTTGACACAACATGGACAGATTATATGATAGATGTGATATGCAACGTATAAATGTGACATACAACATATATAGTTTATACAATCTAGGTATTATATAGTGATCATCTATAATAAATATCTATCTTATACAATATGCATAAGAAATCATTGTGTAAGGGAATGCTATTCTAAGTCAATGGAGTTGCACCCACTTACCCACTTATGTTTGACCCGATCTGTGTTATATAAATACCCCATAGACCTTCCAATCACTTTGTCGTCCTGTCGCAAGTTAAAGTCACATGAAATAACAATGTGTGCATTTAGTGTCTGTTCCAATGCCCACTGAGCAACCTGGAAAGATTTCCATTAACTTCAATGGGCTCTGGATCTGACTCACACTGTGTTATTAAGTGAATAATTAATTATTAATAACAACCTAACAGAAATCACGTGTTGCCTTATTCAAAACTTTCCTTTTGCCTTATGTGGAGGATTTTGAATACACAGTTGGTGAGTTTAAATACAAGTGTGGATTGATTGTTTAGCCCTTTTACTCACTGCCAGAGAGAAAGCATGCATACATCTCGGTGTCCACTTTTAAATGACTATTGATTCGCTGAAATTCAGATGGCCTGTTTCAGTTTAACCATTTGGCAAAACTATAGATGTCGATAAAGTTGGATTGAATTCTGAATGGGTTTAAAACTTTCTGGAACCAAGGTAAACATAATGGGAAAAGTCATAAAAAAGTGCAGATCCAATGAGCAAGGGGCGGAGGGTTCCTACTAACATGATGTACTTCTGGGGGTAGGGGTGCTTATCCCCAGAGCTAAAGGGCCAATCATGTGGCAAGAATTTTCTGGCCCACTGTTGCAGAAAGGAACAGACAAGCAAGGTGCTTTCCCCAAAGGGATGCTTTGAAGCCTCTTTTGAGGAAAAATCATGCATATTAACTACTGATCCCCGCATGCATATTAACAAAAAGCACGCATATTAACTACTCACTGATCCCCGATAATCAAGATTAAGAGAGTGCCACCCCCTGAAGATAGCAGAAGGACCTCCGAATATTACAAGCATTAACCCAGAAAAGCCAAGGGAACCAAATGGTGGTGTGTTTCATCCATCTGGATTGGGAACTCCGACCTTGTGGAGGAGCAAGTGGCAGAGAGCCATGAAGCGCCCTGACATGACTCATCAGCTTCAAGACATCCTGCAGTGGCTCAAGAGTATGAGTGCCAATCTCAGAGCAGACTGTGAGAAAGCAGGACACAAACCCCTAATAGGTTGTGAATTCTATTGCATGAGATTTCACCAAACAATTATCAAGTGTAAACTCCTCAGATAATAGAACAGCCTTAACAGGGAGTCACAAACAGTCCCCCTGGGTACACCGATCTGTCTTGCCACCCTGGTGAGCCTGTCTTAGTGACAAATGGTTCCTTACACCACAAATCACAGCAATATTCATGTTACTCCCCATCCCAGTGGACCAGACACTTACCCATCTCAATTGCACTTTAGATTTCTCACCAAAGACAAGACACGTAGCCAGTCCGATAATAAAGTATCTGAAGATTTATTAAACGGGAAAAGGAAACAGAGTTATTTACAAGGTTAAAGATGGTGAACATACAAACACAAATGAGTTGCCATCTTAAGTTTCAGAAGGTAACAGAAGCATAAGCAAGCTATATATGTCCTTTAGGGTTAATCCAGGCTAAGCACAGGAGTTCTCTCATTTATGACCTCAGAGTCCAAGCAGTGTAGAGATCCATTTACATCTTCTTAGGGGTTTAGTCACTTTGCTGCTGGCCCCTTGAATGGCAGACTCAGCTGATGGGAGGAATTTGCATGCATGACTCATCTTTGGAGAAGAGGAAGAATAAACAACAAAGTCTTTTGTTCTCTTTAACGTTCCACACCAGTCCTTCTGATGTCAATGGGCCTTCCTTTTTAAACAAGACATAACACCTTCTGTTGGAGACCAGCACTTCACATTGGTTAACATCTCTTTCCTTGCTGGCGATATACAGAGGTTTACAATGCAAAACAAACAAGGAGTCCTATGTCACTTTTAAAGACTAACAAATTTATTTAACGCATGAATTTCTGTAGGAGAATAACCCACTGCATCAGACACTTTGAAATTAGCACCGCCATCCTTGTAACTCTTCTGAGAAGATGCAGTAATGCCCCATGGAAGTGATGGACTGACAGTAAAAAAACTAATAAGCCATTATAGTTGTAACAAGCCTGAGGCAGCAAGGTGGTGCCCTGCAGAAGTAATATCAGGTTTCTCAGGAGATTATGACTGACTATGAACAGAGAACATACACACCGTCCAAAATATAACAGTCATATGGAAGGATAGTACCATTCAGGTCTACTCACATTTCTCCAGTTCCCATGACACAACCAGACCAGAGGCAGATGGACACCTCCTTTATTTTCCCATCTTGTCTACTACACGTTTTAAGTCTTAGTTAAATTGATCTCTTAATTATCCTTTTGCCTGACTCTCTCTATTTCTAATCTGCTGGGCAGGCAGATTGTTACTTACAAATCAGTATGAACAGTTAGATCTCTTCAGGATCTATATCATTTTGACATTGCAACAGAAAGGATTGAGGAGCTATGAATACTCAGTTTAACCCAATGAGAAGGCTTTTATTTTGGTTTTAAATATGTCTGTACATAGATATGTTGCCAGTCAGAACTGACATGCATTGGCAGAACTCTGTGAAGGTGTGTTTGCATGGCTCCACATTTACATAGCATCTGATTTGTACCCATCTTACACCATTGTAAGTCTTTCATTTTCAAAGCACTTTCCAAGGAAAAAAAAAAAGGTATTTATCTAAAATGTTCTAAAAAAATTCAGATGACCAAATATCTCCCTGACCTCAATGGAGATACATCAAGGGTGAGTTTGGCCCAAGAACTCAGGCTGTGGCTCTCATTTGTGATTGTCAGGTAACCAATACATCACAGAAATAAAAACACAAGGATAATATGGATTGATTTTCCTCATGTTATTAAGCAGAAATCTAGAATGTGGCCCTTGACCTGCTATTCAACAGCAGAGGTTGAGAAACCAGGAGCATTTAAAAATCTTTTTAAGAGACAGCATCTGGCTCATCAGCCCAATGATGAGGCAGTTCTCTTGTTCTATACATTAGGAAACCGTCAGGTGACTCCAGAACTTTAGTTGACTGTGAACTGGAGAGGATCTAATGATGTATGTGAAGGCCACAAAATTTAATATGAATTACACACAGGCATGGAAGGACAGATCAAGGACAAGGTAAGCCCATTTCTCAATGAGGGGAAGAAGCAATAATGGAAAATGTGAAAGTGGCAGACATGCTAAATGACTTTTTTTTGTTTCAGTTTTCACCAAAAAGTTGAGTGGCAATTGGACATCTAACTTAATGAAAGCCAGTGAGGTAGGATCAGGGTCTAAAATAGGGAAAGAACAAACACCTGTCAGGGATGATCTAGATAATACTTAATCTTGCCTTGAGTGCAGAGGACTGGCCTAGAAAACTACTCAAGGTCTCTCCCAGTCCTACAGTTTTATGGTTCTACAGAAAGAACGAAACCCACAAATGCTATTGCCTTTTCAGCACTGAGGTTTGTTCAATTTCTTCTCCTGGTCAAGCAGGGGAATTTATCATTCTTACTATTGCTATCGCAATAGCATCTAAGATCCCTAGTCATGGACCAGAATCCCACAGGACAACATGATAGGCCATCGTCTTGGCACACCATCAGCCTAACGATTGTCAAGCTTTTTGTAGGGATTGAAGAAAAGTAGAGTTTAAAGGAGGGTTTGGAAAGAAGGGAATCCCTCCTACTATTGGGTTACACATTCAGATAACAGAGTAGTTGACAGTTATCCCCTGTCACTACTACCTCCACACACTAATCTGTAAATTCTTCCAGTTAAGGAGACCTTGATTAGATGACTGGACTTTTCACAGAACCCATCAGCGCTTCTTCTGAAACACCTTTTGAGAAATGCTAGATGCTCACTGGCAAAGAGCACTGCTTCCTAAACTCAAAATCCCAGAGAAAGAAATCCTAGGCTATGCCTCAAAATACATGGAAAGGCATTCCAGGAAAGGGGTAGCTACAAATACCTATTCCCAGGGGAAGATGCTTTGAATGGCATTCAATTAGCAGAGTCCTTCCTTTGCAACGATCCAAAGAAAAAACGGGCTGCTAGGATACCTACGGTGAAATCTTGGCTGCCACTGAAGTCAATGTGAGTTTTATCATTGACTTCATTGAGGCCAGTATTTCATCCGTAATGCTTAATTCTCTAGTTCATCATATCTATTTACATACCCAAGTACCAAGCTAAGAAATCTGAATAGAGAAGAGGAGGCAGCGTAGTCATTACACCAATATCCATGTTATATAAAGTACATGGGAAGACAGGTACATTCATCTAGATTCATCTAGATATCGACATGGGGAATGTTGCCTGTCCAAGCCCATGTATTTTCCAACTTCCTACATCATCAGTTAACCTGCAACAATATCCCCTCTATCTCTTGACGTGTAGCACTCCACATACTTCACTCCATATTTACTCCCTATCCACACTTTTGAAGTCGATGATAATTCTCTTTAGTTTTGCCACAAACACTCTATGACCATCTCATATTTGTGCACTGCTTTGACAGTGTAAGGATTAAATATGATGGTTGTAGCAGCAGCAGTCATGATAGTAACTGAATAGTAACAGTCGTGGTGGTAGAGAAATGACATTTATAGTTGCAATAGCAGTGGTGGGGTAGTAGTAATAGAAGTAATAGTGGAGCAGTAGTAATGGCTGGTGGTTGCAGTAGTAGCAGCAGCACAAAGGTAGTAGAGATGGAGGAGTGGGACTATGAGTAGTGAAAGCAGCAGTAAGAGTTGTAGAAAGGTGGCAGTAGTAGTTGTAGCAGCACCTTGGCATTAGTAGTTAAAAGGCAGTCATATTAGTTGTAGTAGCAATAGCACAAAGAGAGTAGCAGAGGGGTGGTGGTAGTAGCAGCAACAGCAGTACATCTGTAGTAGTAGTAATAGAAAAAAAGGTGATAGCAGCAGCTATATCAGCAGCACAAGGTAGTAGTAGAAGGGGACGCTGGTAGTTGTATCAATGGCAGCCAATAGGTGGTGGTAGTAATAGAGGAGTGGTAGAATTGTTGTTGTAGTAGTAGCAGCACAAGATGAATGAGCAACTGTAGTAGCTGCTGTGGTACATGGTAATAGTAATAATAGGCGATAGTAGTAGCACATAGGGAAGTTGTCGTAATTGCAGAAGTGGTGGCAGGTAGTGGTAGTAATATAGCGATGTCCGTGAGTGTGTTAGTAGTAGCTGGAGTGGCAGTAAAAGTAATTAGGATGGTAGTAGTGGGGGTGGGAGTGGTAGAGGTAATAGCAGTCAAATAGTAGCTGCCTATGAACAACAGTAGTAATAGCAGTATCATAGAAGGGGTGGTATTAGTCATTGTAGTAGGAGCAGCTTGGCAGAGGTAGTGCTAATGTAGTAATACTAGTGGAAAGGCGTAGCTGCGTTAGTCTAGTTCAGCAAAACAAACAAGGGCCACGTCTACACTTGAAAAGTTAGGGCGACTTTATGAAGTCGACTTAATAAGGTCGACTTTAAGTCGAGTTAAAGTGGACCTTATTAAGTCGACTTAACAAAAGTCGACAACTTTTCAAGTGTAGACATGGCCCCTTTTCGACCTTATTAAGTTGATTTAACGTTTTAAGTCGACTTAATAAGCTCCAACGAGGCGCTAATCCCCGTCTCCACTGGCTTAATTCGAAATAACTTTTCCTTAATTCGACTTAAGGAGCAGCTTAAGTTGACTTAAGGAGCTCCCAGTGTAGACGCAGAGTATTTTAAGTCGACTTAAGCCTCCTTAAGTCGACTTAATTTGTAAATGTAGATGCACCCAAGGAGTCCTGGGGCACTTTTCAAGACTAATGAATGTATGTAGTAGTGGGTGACAGTAGCAGTATTACAATAATAGTAACAGTAGCTGTAATAATAAGAGGGGAGTAAAAGTGCTAGCCATTGCAATAGTAGTGGAGATGGCACTACTAAGATATAGGGAATCGTCACAGCTTTGAAGAGCTCTCCAGCCCCATGAATCCAGTTCTTGCATAGCGCTTTCAGCACAAACCTTTCTGTAATATTATATACATCTCTCCAGCTGAACTACCAGAATGGATGGCAAACATACCAAGTTTATCAGCAGTGTGGGTAGGTGCTTGTTTTAAAGTTAATAATGTGGTATTAAAATGACGTGTCAGGTTATTTCACGCATAAAGCAAACACATGGTTTTTCCCAGTTTGGAAGTTACTGAAATACCCAAAAAAAGCAGAAGCTCTGCCTAGTGTGAGAAATACCTCTTCTTTTCCACTCAGAGTTATAGACTGGCCTAGGGTATTTTTATATCAGCTATGGATTCCCTAGAATTTATTACACACTACGAATCTCTCAGCATTTCCATTTTAAGACTGGGCTTTCTGATGAGGGGGAGGGAAGTTGCATATTTTTTAATCTCTACCATAAAACTGTGCATTAGCCTGAAATTTGACAAACAGATTCTGGTGCGTGTCCGTTTTTGGTTCCAAACTGTTAATCTTACAAACAGGATGAGCAGATGGATGGATGGATGGATCTCAAAATCATGACTGGACAAAGGGTGGAGTACTAATCTCACTGAGAGGAAATGTGTACATGCAACTCCAATTTCATGGAGTTAAGGATAAAGACAGACAATGATTATTACCAACTCATCCTGAAAAATCACTATGATTTTTTATATGATCAGCAGCTCCTTTCAAAAGATATTCTGTGCCCAGCCCTGCATATGTGCACATGGACAGGAAAGGAGTGAAAACAGTTACACTGCTGGTGTGCCAAGATCACTGCCTACTCTACTGATCAATAGTGTCTTCTTTGTTTCCTTATTTGTCTATATCCCTCTCTTGTCTATTATTAGATTGTAGGCCCCTTGGGGCAGAGATTGTCTTTTGGTTTTGTGTTTTTATGGCACCTAACTCAGTGGCTTCTTACTGAGGCTCCTACATGCCTCAGTTACACAAATAATAAATAATAAGACCTTGCTCCTCCTGCACCAGGACCAGGCATATCTGACGTCCTTGGGTCCAGAGAAGGTGGGATCTCCACAGCATCACTGCTGCTTCTGTCTTTGCAAAGGATCTGGGGATGGGGGAAGAGGAGAAGTGGGCCAAGGCCTTGTGCCCCCTCCCCTTGCCCCAGCACAAAACGGAGCAGACACTGCGACTTTATGAAGCTGATACAGCAGATGTTCTTGCCCACTGCTTCTGAGGAACGCCAGGGGGCAAACAGACTGTCAGAGACCACTTCCACTGGGCCAGTGCTGCTCTGCACCACTCTCAATGTGGGGCTGTGGCTATCTGCCACAATCGACCCCTAATCTCAATCGCTTTACTACAGAGACAGACTGATTGACCTAAATCAATCATCCATCCATCCATCAATCAAAGTGAGCCATTGAGTTTCATGCATGCAAATGGCTCTATCTATCTTGGTTTTATATAGCACCTATCACCATAATATCTATTAACACACATTTCCGATATTCACTAGAAAGGCTCAGAGGAATAATATGGATACATGGATCAGATCCAGTTCCTTGGAATTTAGTGCGAGTCTTTCCATTAACTTCAATAGACATTAAATAGTCCATAGAACAATATTGGGTCCCATTTTTTTAAAGTACTTGTATGTCTCATTCTGCAGAGTATGTTAATGGTACTTTTGCCTATTTATTTAGGTATTTTCAGTTGTACCACCAGCCAAGACGCTAAAGGATAAGAATAAGAAAAAAGAAAAGTGTGCGTGTTTCTCCCACTACATTCTGATTCTGTATTGCAGGCCCAGTATATCCAAACTCTGGATGATCCAAAGCACCGTACATGTGATTCAGAACCCAAAGCCATAGAGAAGTTCAATGGCTAGGATATTCTTTAAGAACCAGTAATATCAATATTTTTCACCAAAACATTTTAAACTGTCCAGCTTCAATACACCTTACAAGTAGTAAATATTTCAAATAATACCTCTGTGAGATACCACTAGGTAAAATATTGTCATCACCTTTTTACAGATGTGGAAACTGAGGCATGGAGAGAAAGAAAGACCACATTTTTCAAACCTGGGTATCTAAAGTTAGGTTTCTAAGTCCGTATTTGAGATCCTGAATAAAAGTGGCTTGATTTGCACAGATACTCAGGATAGATAGATAGATAGATAGATAGATTAGAAATATGAAATTCCTATGAACGTATCAAAATCAGGCCATTTTTATTTTAAAAAATAACTTTAAGCCGCCAGCTTTGAAAAGCTTTGGCTAAATGACTGTCTGCAAGATCACAGAGCAATTTCTCAATCAGTGGTAGAAGAACTCAGGAGTTCCTTGTGCCCAATTGTGTATTCATGCCACTAGACCACACTTCCTTCACATTACCTTCCCTCCCTTGACTATTTTCAGGACATATGAGAGGTGTGATTACTTTTTATGGGCCAAACCCTACTCATCCTATGTATATAGGGAACCCCCTCATTGAGATGAACAAGACTATTCACATTAGCAAGGCAAGCTTTGCTTCATTGATTGATTGATTATAAAGACCCCTATCAAAATTCTCGGTGCCTGACCATCAATTAACTATAGTAGCCATAACCGTAAAGCAAAAGCTGTCACCCATCTCACCCAATGCACCAATCACATACATATTAGCAAAGCAGCCCTGCCTCTCCATCCAGTCTTGGGGTGGGGCGGAGGAGGAGCAAACATCTCAGTGTCCCCTAATGCCTGTTCAAAGAGATGGGCTGAAGGTCAACAGATTCCAGCTATTTCAAATCACAGCAGAAGTGAATTCCAAGGCAGAGAGGGCACAAAAAATGGCAGATTTGTCTCCCACAGCCTGTTCCTGTATTCAGTGGGCGTCTTCCCCCTGCCTTCAATGCCCATTGGATTATGTTGCTCTATATAAGGGAGTGCCAGCTCTGGCTGAAGTGTAGATCACTCTGTTCTGATTGTTGCTGGTTTCAGGAGCGGGCCATTTGAAACACACACAGAATCACCCACAATACTGCTTGAAAAAGAAGGACAAATATCCATCTCTCTCTCAGCCCATAAGCCTGTTTTTAACATCATTGATTTCAATAAAAGAAGCAAAGTGATGGCTCACTCCTACATTCCAGAGGAAGGATTTTAAAAAGTCAAGGGAGCTGTGTAGCTGTTGTGGAAAATTTATGCCAGCCCCAGCAATAATACAAACCAGAATGGTTGAGATCGCTTTTTAGGAATGGGCTTGAAACCTTCTCTCTCTCTTCTCGCCTCATCAGTGGGTTGCTGTTGTTAGAGATTTGTAACAATGGGTGCTATTTTCAAAAGCACCTGGGTGATTTAGGAACATAAGCATTGGGACTTTCCCTCTGGGCAGTTATCCATGGCTTCTGCTGGGTTTCTTGCACCTTTCTCTGAAGCATCTGATGCTGGCCACCTTTGGGGCCTGGGTATTAGACTAGAGATGGACCTTGGGCTGATACAGTTTGGCAATTCCATGTTCCTGTTTAGGATTTCAGCTATTGTTGTGGAGATTGATGAAAAGATTCGCATTGCACTGAAATGGTCAGTCCGGCACCTCGTACAGTGTGGCCTCGATCCATGAGTAGCACTGCTGAGGGCTGTTGGATAATAATTGTGTATTAATTATTAATACAGTAGTTTAGATGCTTGCTCATCCATGGGGGTTTTGCCACTGCTTTCAATGGGATTCAATTCTGATTCTTTCTGAGCATTGTTCTAGGTTCATCATGAAGCGGAACACATTACTAGAACCCTGAAAATCCATCCCCATTATCTCCACATCCACAGATACAATGAGTTCCAAAGGGGTGGCCATGTTAGTCTAGTTCAGCAAAACAAACAAGGAGTCTTGTGGCTCTTTTAAAGACTAACAAGTTTATTTATCGCATGCGCTTCCGTGGGAGAAAATCCCACTTCGTCAGACCCTTGAAGATGGGGAATTTACAGAACGGGAGGAAATGAAATGCAGGGAAGTGTGAGTCATAGGATCAGGTCAGACTGTCACAGCAAATCAAAGATGCAATGAGGATGTCCATGAATGATTTTTTGCAGATGCAGATCAGGTGCGGTGCCACATATTTGTAACCATTACTGTATTTCCAAGTCAAACACATTGTGTAAACAGCAAAGAGTCGTGTAAACACTGGCCAGCATGCTGCCCCCAGGGCAATAGGCTTTTCTCCTAAAATGGGCTGTTCTAAATCAGCAACACAGATAACAATCAAGTCAAACTTGGATAGTAATAGGCTCTTGTATCTGCTGTGGAACAGCTGGAAAGGGAGCACACCTAAATGGGAGTAACAAACCGCGCCACCGACTCCACATTCCATTCGGATTGGAATCTAGAGCTGTGGCTGGGAACGGGGCCAGTGTGTCCAGGGTGCTGTCACTGAGGGGCTGAGAGCTTGGGGGTAATGCAGTGGAGCCAGCCAATGCCGTCAGAACAAGCTAACTAGTGGCCTAAAGAAGTTTGCATGTGGCTGTTGACCCAGCGCTCGGGGAAGCTAGAATAAAAAGGCAGACAGGAGGATGGCTCTGGGGCCAGCCTGAGCAGATTGCAGGGGCACTAATTGCCTAAAATAGGACTCACAGTGTCCTCTGAAGGCTGAACTGGCTTCTCTCCATTTCAAACAAGCAAGGAGTCCTGTGGCACTTTTAAAGACTAACAAATGTATTTATCGCATGAGCTTTCCTGGGAGAAATTCCCACTTCTCAGACTAAGGCGGGGTGGGGGCTCAGGAATTGATTACAATCTCCATCCACTTCACCCGAAGGGGTGTTCGCTCTGACACTCAAGCCAGCCCCAGGAAAGCAGTGCAGAATTGGACCCTACAACTCTGCAGAAAGGAGGCTGAGGGTGGGTGCTGCCTGCCTGAAATTTACCAACCAGCTGCTAAACTTGGTTGCTCTGATCAGAGCACGTGGCAGCTGCTGTCCCTAGAGAAAGCGACTGCTCCGGGGCGATCGGGAGGGAAAGTGCCCCTTTACTCTGATGCACACAGGCGCTGTATATTACCCAGGACAGAGCCCGCACGAACACACCCACACTGTGAGACGCACAGAGGGTTTTTGCACCAAATTCCTGTGCTATAGGCGGGTTGGCTCCGCTTGTGAAAACCTGGCACCTCCTCGATCGAAACTCACCAGACGACCCTGTCCCTATTCCCAAAATGTCCATTCAAGTCACCACGAATCTGGACTGCAGGATCGGGGTCTGCATCAAACAGATCCACGTCTCCACGCACGACACCAAACCGTTTCCCCTATGTCTTGTTCCAGGTACGTGTCAGATTGAACTAATCCTGCCCGCCAACCATGCCTTTTTCTATTGCTCTTTGGCTGCAAACCTACCCTTGATTAAAGCACCACACACAGATGATATATTTAGGTCCCCCTCCCCCTCTATAAAAATACAGAGGTTGCACTTCTACATCCCTGTAATCAAATCTCTTAAAATTAGAACCTGTTGTAGCAGCAAGAGATAAAGGGATTTCTCACCCAGCGAGCCACAGATTTAGCCAGGAACGATTAAAATGAAATCAACCACCCCAAGCATACACCAGCAGGAACACAGAGTTGGGTAAGTTTGGATTATTTAGTTCTCTCACTAATAGCCACATTTCTATTTGTCTATATTTAAATGTAGCTAGGTTTGCGGGTCGCCTTTAGGAAGGGCTCTGAACAGCCTAAACTCTGGGTTTTCCTGCAGGAAAAGCTGCTGCTGAAATGTAAAAACACGTGTGTTGCAAGGGGAGGTTTGTTATTCTAGGAAGGGGAACGCCGCACGCCTGTCCCATTCCGCAAAGCCCCCCCTTCGCGTTGCTAAAGCTGAGCCGGATTCTGCCGTGCTCCCCTTCTAATCTCCCACGCAGGAGGGGGGCTACACGTTGGAAGCCGCCACAGGTGACTCCTGATCGTGGGGACAGGTGTAAACTTCCCATTCGGCAGTCCGGAGCAGGGGCGGCACGGGAGGAATTTGCCTGCGGCGCTCGGTTCCGCCGGTAAATGTCCCAATTACGGGAACTACCGCGCAGCCAAAAGCTGCCTTTCCTCTCCTCCAGAATACCTTTGGGGACGCGGGCTGCGTGCGGAGCTTTTCCTTCCAGCCCGCTAAAAGCTGTTCTCTTAATGAATTACTAATGAGTTAAAATTGGACAGCAGGCTTAATTAAAGCGTAGAGGCAATGTGTTTACCACATTGTAATTGAACTCATTAGGGCGATGGCTTTTTGTTTTGAAGCAGCCGCCTGCTTGCGCGCCTCCAATAATGTGCGGGAGCTGTTTATTAGGAGAGGGGAAAGCCGCGGTAAATCAATCCTTCGCCAGCGAAACAGGGCCGGGGGGGACACGCAGAGATGTTTCCCAGGCGGGGAGCAGCCGTTTGCCGCCGTGCCAGCGGGCCTGGGGGGGCAGGCTGGAAAGTTTGGGGGACTTTCTGAGATGTTCTCGCCCCGAGAAGTGGGGCTGCAGAGAAGTGGTGGAGGGACTGGCTCCGGGACCGGGCGTTTTAAGGGGAAATCGGGCCCAGCTCCCCCCAAAATAGTTGGAAGGGGCAGCGAATCTCCCTGGCTGGAGCTGACTTCTTCAGCCACTGAAAGTGGGGGAAAGAGGCCGGGGGGCAGGAGGAAGGGAGGGA
>ML685782.1:6980545-6993045 GCA_007922175.1 Pelusios castaneus
CACTGAAAGTGGGGGAAAGAGGCCGGGGGGCAGGAGGAAGGGAGGGAAGAGGCCGGGGGGAGGAAAAAGGGGGGAGGAGGCCAAGGGGAGTAGGAGGGGGAATTGGCCAGGGGGGAAGAGACCGGGGGGAATTGGCCAGGAAGGAGGGGGAGAGGCCGGGGGGAGGAGGAACAGGGGGAATTGGCCGGGGGGAGGAGGCAGGGGGTAGGGGACTGAGTGAGGGCGAGGAGAGGGATGGGGGGAATTATGCAGGAGGGGGGTGAAGAGCAGGAGCCGGGGGAGGAGGCTGGAGGGTGAGGAGGGGAAGGGGGCTGGGACAGGGGCGCCGTGCGGAGGCCGGGTTTGGACACGGGCTCTCCGTAGCCCCCCGGCCGCCTTCCCCAGCCAAGCCCATCCGCTGGCTCACGGGCCGTGCAGCGGGACCCGAGGGACCCCCGACAGCCCCCGTGCGTGCGGGGCGGGCGGGCACCTCGGGCCCCGGGGAGGGCGAGTGGCTGCGCCGGGCTGCAATGCGCTTCCTGGCGGCGAGAAGGCGGCCGAGCTGCCGCGCCCCCCCGGAGGCCGGGGAGGAGGCGGTCCCCTAAAAACTTGCCGGCGCTGAGCGGGGCAGAGCCGGCGCTGGAGCCAGACCGCCCGGCAGCGGAGCCGACAGGTAAGCGCTTCCCTCGCCTGCCTCCATCCCGCCCCGGCTGATGGGAGCCCGGCTGCCCCAAGCCAGCCCCTGCCGCCGGCCTCCCCTTGCTCTGTTTCTGGGGGAGGCAGCTCCCCTGGCACCCCGCGGGGGACGCTTTGATTAAGGCAATTAATCTTTGATTACAGGGCTCGGGGGTCACCCTCTCCACCCCGCCTTGGCGGGGCCTTTCTCCCCCTGCAAGCCCCAGCCGGCAGCGCCACGGCAAGTTCGGAGCCTGGCGGAGAGAGGAGAGGGGCCGCCCGCCTTCGGCGTCTAGCAAAAAGTTTGCCCGTGAATAATTCACCCCGGCCAGAAAGAAGGGACGCCACTGCTGGGAACCAGGGCCAGAGCCTGCGACCCATTTCACTGGGCTGCCGGGAGACGCGTGGGGGTCAGGGAAAAGCCTGAACAGCCCGAAAGGCTGGACAGCTGCCGCCCCCCTGCAGCGGCCTGTGCCGGCTGGCTTGGCCCGCATCTGTGTCCGCGGGAGTGGTTCTCGCCCTGCCAGGAGGCCGGGAGCTGTCCTTTCAGCACCACACCGGCTACATCCCTCGACAGCCAGCCATCCCTGGGCTCTGGGTCCCACCCTCCGCTCGCTTCCTCCAGCCTGGAGTTCTCCGCCTCGGGGGGTTCTGTGCCTGGTGATCAGGTCTCGCCCCCACCCCCCATGGCTCTTGGCATTTTAGGTTGTAAGCTATACCCTAAAAGGCCGGCTGAAAAGGAGCCTAGCTTGATCCCAGCCGGATCCGCTGCGTCCTTGTGGATTGTAAAGTAGTTGGTTTCATCCCACTCCGTTTGGCACGGGAATTCATTTCCAGGCATCTCACTCCAACGTTTTCTTTCCAATAAAAAGCCGCCTTCCTCCTTAACGGGCAATTTGAATCTGTATTTAAATTGGTGAAAGACCTGGGTGGGGGATCAAAGTGTGTGTGTGGGGGGGGGGGAACAGAATTCACTCGGTCACTAGCCTGTAAAAAGCATTGCATGGAGCAGATTTTAGCTTGTGCTTTTCAAATGACTTTGAGGTCTAAGAAAGGCCCCCTACAACCGCCCGCTGGTATAAAAACAAACAATAAAAAAGAACACGTGGGGTGCTTTAAAACCTCCTAATATGATTGTAGCCATGTCTTCAGGACTGGCATTTCTAGAAGAATATAGCATAAGATCTGCCCAGATGTCATTGTGGCTTCTGATCGACTGCATCCGAAACCTGGGTCAGTCCAGTTGTGATCTATAATCCGTTATATTACATCATTTGGGGAGGAAATGTCCCTATAGCATAGTACCGTCCCTGACAAATAACTTTTAACAGCAGAATGAATTCGGGGGGGGGGGGGGGATATGATGGGAGAACAGTAAAGAACTTGTTTTTGGCGGGGGAGAGTTCACTGGGGATTTAACAGACCCCTAAGTGGGTGAGGTGAACTGTCAGATTGTGGGGGACCATAAAAGCTAACCAAATCCAGTACCCATAGGTTGTTTATTCCTGACAAAATACAACTCTACAAAGCAGGAAGTTACTGCAAACATTTATCAATAATGAATGAATCTCCTGGAATAAAATACTTACCTAATTAGCTACAGTCAAGCATGGGAAATGCCTTAACCCTTTTGCAACCCAGTTGAAAATCTGGGCTGACAAATCCTTTTAAGTCTCAAAAATAGGAGCCACACATTCGCCCAGCCTTCTGCCACGATTTTCCATTTCTGAAACCTAAAACGTAAGTACTCCTGAAATATAACAGACCCCTCTCTTTGGTGAATTCAGAAGAGTCATTAACATTCAGCTTTAAGTGAATGTTAACAGTAAATAAAGAAATCTCTTGATCGTAATAGTTGTAACAAAGCAATAATAAACCAGTGGGTGGTCATCAGTAATGATAAATGTATCATTATTACTGTGTGGCTGGGAACTGGGTTGGGAAAGTACTTCAGACTTTTTAGTAGAGGCTTAGTAGCAATTCGTTTCTTAGCCTGGAAAAAAAGCCATATAATTTTATACACAATTTAGGTGAAAATAAATTTAAATCTGCATATTACATTTTTAATTTCAAGATAGTAATTAAAGTTGGTTCATTATATCTCCTCTGAAACTCTCAGTGCTCAACTTAATTGCCTGTTTGTACAATTTGCTTCTAAGACACCCAAGGTTACTTGATTCTAAAAGATGCAAAAATTTAATTATTTAACAGCATTGTGAGTTTTCACATGATCTCAGCAGGTTTTCTTCAAAAGTTGGGTCTTGCTTTTCCTCCCACCCCAGTGGGTTAAGGTCTCGTTTTCCATTGTAAAAGTTTGTTTTTATTTTAAAGACCTTGAAGCAAACATGTTTCTGATTTCAGATTTTCAATGAAGGGTTTCATTTGTCCATTTTTTTAAAAAATGAAGGGCTGAGGTTTATTTTCTGGAGGTCAGTTCACTCATGTCTAAAGCTGCAGTTGTCCCCCCCCCCCAACCCCATTGTATTAATTTCTAAAGGCAGCACAAAGATGTAGCAATAAGGACACGAGTTTTTAAGGGCCAATGGTCCCAAAGAGCGTAAAGAAGAGACCATAGGCAGAATCTGTTCCTGGGCTGTAATCTCACAGCTCGCACCTTTCATACAATTCCAACACAGCAGGATTAGTGCTCATTTCTATACCTACAGCGGAACTTTTCGGCCACGCTGACAACGATTTGCAAATATCTGGAATAAGGACAATCTCTGACTCGAAGCATATTTAGGGCGCAGTTAAAAGAGCTGCCTGCAAGAAAAGACGCCGTTAAAATGAATTCCCTTTCCCCAACGAGCAGTCAGCAGTGGCTGGGGTCTTCCTGCTACCGAAGGACTCTGAAGGACCCCAGAAATATCCGGTGCCTCAACTCTCCCCCTGCCTTTAACGTGTCAGTAGAAAAAGACGGGGTTGCGCCCTTGATTTGGCTGATAGCTGCATCTTTTGCCAATGAAAATTCCGGCTAGATCTCTGCCCTTTGTTGTGTCTAGCTAAGTTATTCAGGAGCAGAGACAAAAGCCCGAAGTGATGCGATCTAAATGAGCTCCGAGGTTTTCCAGATGGGGCCAGCGCAGCCCCAAACATCCCTTTTGCTTTCCGATGAAAATAAGAGATATATATGAAAAGCTCACTGTTCAGTGGGCTTCCGCGTGAAGAAAAAGCCCCAACCGAAAATCGGGCCGCTATTTTTAAAAAAGCCTGCTTCAGCACGCATCTAGTTAGGACGCAAATGGCAATTATCTCTTACTTACAGCTGCAAGTTTCATGGGGCGGAGGGGTGCGTGGTGAATTTGCACAGGGGTTGGCTTTCTTTGTGGGGTTTAAATGCAGCCAAGGTAAGGTGGCTCCTGGTGGCCCCTCGGCTAGAGCAAGCGCGGTTGGAGTAAAGAAAAGCGGCGAGGGAGGATGGCTGTGGAGCAAACCTGAGCGATTGGGCTGGATTTATAGCATTTCCCCCTTTTCCCTACACTTGCTTTCCAATCAGCCATTCCTCGAGGAACAGAAATCGCTCGTCCTTCTCTCGACTCCTCAGGAGCGGCCCCTCTACAGCTGACTACAGGGGTGGGGGAAGGAGACCCTAGCGAAAGAGTGAATTTTTCTGTCCCTACAAGAAGTTTGCCCTCGGTTCCCTTCCAGTCAGTCTTCTGAGAGGAATCCAAGCCCTGCCTTCGTTATTAAATAACCCCTTCAGGCGGCCAATGAATGAGAAAGGCTCCAGGTCTGTTCTCCGTTACCCCCGTGTAAATCCCTCTGCGGTGACTCCGGATTTACACCGATATAAGTGAGACCATGTAGCGCTCCTTGGACAGAGAGCGGGTGTCTACTCGCAAGCTGCTCGGCTGTGTTGTTACACTACAGAGACGCTCAAAATAGAGAGCGATCCAGCTGGCCGGAGCAAGCAAACCCCTGCCGCAGGACACGCGTGTGGACGGACGGACGGACGGTCAGTCGGTCCATTCCGTGCAGCGCCACACCACGAAGCTGGATCGGTTCTTTCCACAAGCGAATCTGGATTGTGCCTAAAAGGATTTTACCGGGGCCTAGGTCAATTCCCCTCTCAGTCTGCCTGTGTTCGCCTGGAGTTACCCCACGGATTCAAGAGCAGTTGCTTCTAATTTACACCCCGGTGTAAATAAAGGAGCGAATCCCTACCTCGAGGCCGAACCAGGTAGGGCATTAGCATTACTCGATGGGGCCCTGAAGCTTTCCCCCAGGGATGCAGGGAAGCGATTAGTACCTACCGCGCCCCAAAAGGGATTTTGAAAAATATAAAGACGCTGGCTCAGGCTCTTTCGGAATTAGACTGGTTTAAATATGGATTTCCTGGTGTGTTATTTGGCTCCTGAGGGATGCTGGTTAGCTAACGTATTAACAGCTGAGAAGCTGTCCAAATGTGTTTAGACACATGCACTGGTGGATCCGGATCACGTGAATTTACAGGCATAGGGGGCTATTTCCCTCCTTTTTATGCCCCTGCAGAAGAGCCTTACAGCACAAAATAAAGCCAAACGTCTTTTTAACTTGAAACCGACAGGCCCAAAGAAACCCACAGTTGGAGCAAGGATTCTGTGACCGAGCTGAATTAGGCCCGCGATTTGCCTTTTGATTGTTGGGATTTACAGGCCTAACACTCATCAGCCTTAATGGGAGTTAGGGCTGTGTGACCCCAGGCGTTGAAATGAATGTATATTTATTCGGTGTGGGCTGCAAAACGTAGGCACCGAACACAAGTTTATCTGCATTTCTCTTGCAATTCGATCTCCCTCAGCTATTTGAAAGAGAGAGGTTGGCGCTGAAGTTATTTTAGGTGCATTATTTGATACCACGGTCAAAACCTGTCCAGACACAAGAGGCTCTAACATACCTGAAAGCAACACACATGGAGTTTGGACGGTGAATTTACTGTCAGAACATCAGTCCGATGACTCTTTTCAGACACAGATAAGCCAGTCTAAAATTATCAAAGGGGTAGCGGGTCAGTCTAGTTCCAAAGGGGGAGATTTTCTCCCACGAAAGCTCATGCTATAAATAAATGTGTTAGTCTTTAAAAGTGCCACAGGACCCCTTGTTTCTAGAATGTCCATAAATAACAGGAAAGATCAAAATGAGCTGGCTCTCCTGTGGCCCTAAACTGGATATAGCTGTTGGTGATTGTGTGTAATAAACACACACACCCGCGCACACAGAGGTATACACTCCCAGGAAAAAAAAATACTGACTACACAGCTTCTCTACATAACACCCCCTTCCTATCTGTGCCATGCACACCAAATACCAATTTAGTAAAGACAGGAGAGGAAATTTCTCCCTGGCGTGGCAATAGATCATAGCATGGGTGACACCGGTTTAAGCAATAAAACAATTTGAATCAATTAGCTCGCGGAGGAGAGTTTTGAAGTGGAAAATTCATGTCAGTCTGCTTAGGAAGCATTGATTAAAATGTCACCAGGCTGAGGCTTACAGCTAGCTCTTGCTCCCACGAAAGCAGCGGGCTTCGGGACGGAAGGGACTCCGAAAAGGGGATAGGAGGAGGTCCCCGTTTAACCGCAATAGGGACGGCAGGATTCAATCAAAGGTGAGGGAAGGAGTAATAGACACGGAGGTTGCATTTCAAAGCCTAGCAGGCGCTGTGAGACCTCTTCAGTTTAGGCGCCTCGGTAAGGACTAAAGGGAGTTTTTCCTGTTCCCGGAAGATGTGTTGGGAAAGGAAAAAGCAAACCTCCAGCTCGCTCTGGATCCTTTATAAAACGCATTTTCGTGATGAAGAACCACACGGAAAGGATTGCCATGTAGCTCCCTCCCCCAGGAAGAAATGTATTTTTTTTAAAAGGAATATTTAGAAATACCCCCCCCCCCATCCTGCTGTGCAAATGGGGCAGAGCTGGATTGGTTTGCTAGAATCTATTAGGCTTTGCCTTGAAGTCTGCGAGCTTTCACAAGCGGACCATTTTAGGAAGCCCCTTCTTGTCTGTATCAACGGGAAGTGGAGACCTGGGCAGTCCGACACGAGATCTTACAGCTAAGGGGGCCACCCAAGAGTGTTTCCCCGCGGAGGTGAGGCTCCAGGGGGGGAGCCGTGTGAGCCTAGGTCAGCTACCAGAGTCCTTCTTTATTTTCCTCTTGGAGGCGTTACAGAAGCGCCACACCAGAGGGTGGTGGCTCCTAGCCCCATGGATTGGTTATCTTTTTCCGACCATGCAACTCTTCACGCCCACGTCTGCATTTCCCAAGGAGATGGGATCATTAGCTAAGCGAGAAGGCATTCCTGGACAGCAACAGGAAGGGAGGGAAACATTTCCAAAGTTCCCCACAGTCCAAAGAGGGAGGGGGGGGGGTGCCGAGATGAGGCGCGTGGAGATCCTTTATAACTGGGCGAGAAGGACTATATCGAGACCGGTTTGATGGAATATTTTCCCCGCGATGCTGCCGTTATTGTCGGCATCTTTTCACGTTGGCCTGGAAATCCAAGCGTTATCGAGTGGGCCAATGCAAGCGCAAGATTTACTGGCGTATTTAAGACCCGCTTCTTGGTCGTTTCTTAATGTCTTTGCCCGTGTGGTGCAAAGCACAAGCCTCTTGTGGCCTCCTTCAGGACAAGCCTGGGCCCAGCTCGCGTTCAGTGCTGCGGCTTGTGTTGTTTAACGGCTGCGTTTGCTCGAGGCTCCGCGCTTCCATCGCTGTGCATTACGTTTGTTCTTTAGTGTCTGCGCCTGAACAGCACCCACCGGGGTCGGCTCTGGGTTGCAACGTCACTTCCCTATGTGCTTTCAGACAGATTCCTGGAACAGAAAAGTTTCCTCCTCCAATTGACTCCCTCCACAACAATTTCTGAGGATCCCCCCCCCCCCAAAAAAACCCCTCATTTAAACGGTTAGAGTTAAATGTCCTTTAAGCTCACCACGCTCTTCCTCTACGGTACGATGTGTGTGATGCTCACTCCCAACGTCTGAGCTTTCCTGGGAGATCCCACTCTGTCAGAGGCCGCGAGGAAGTGGGATTTTTCTCCCACGAAAGCTCAAGAAATAAATAAATGTGTTAGTTTGTAAAAGTGCCACAGGGCTCCTTTGTTTTGCTGAACTAGACTAACAGGGCTCCCACTCTGGAACCTCCTAACTTCTGGCCAGTGAAGGAGCAATATATTGACAGAGGAATATCCTGAGCTCCTTGTTCAAATCTCTCTTTAGGCAAAGCTGCCATTGAGCTGGTTTGTGCCCCGCCCAATCCAATGGCTTTGGGGGGTCCCCGAGTCCCACAAAGATCCCGAGATGTGTTTTCGAGCTGCCACTTGGAATGACCCCCAAAACACTAACCATTGTTGCAATCCTTGGGACAGTAAATCGTAAAATCCTTGCGGACTGGTAACCACATTTTCTTACAGAAAAGCAGCTTCTTGAGAAGTTTCTAAAATGGTCTGGGTGGAATCGGTTTAGGAATGGGGTCGCCACTCCCTTTCCCAGACAAAGCGAGGGCCCCTCCCGCTCAGAAGGGGCACCTCCCTACCCAGTGGGGCCACGAATCCGAAACCAAGACCATTAGATAGAGCCTGAGTGGAGTTCAGAGCAAGTGTTCCTCAGCGGAGGAAGGGGTGTAGAAGAACAATTCCCTGCAGGGCTCGATGCCCCGAGTCAGGCAAAACCGGAGTTAGGAGGGCGGGATCCGGGCGGATCCTCTCCTGGAGTTTGAGACATATCATCTGTGGTGGATTTGGTGGGGGAGGCGCCTCCACCTGTTGGGGACAGCTGAGGGAGCTGGGTTGCGTGGTTGGCCTCCCAGCTCCTTGCAGGAAGGCTGGCAGAAGGGACGGCTGCACAGTTCTTCCAGGCGCGCGCTCCCGTGTAAACGCCCCGCAGCGATGCGCCTGACGCCAGGGCTCCCTGGATGCGGAGTGCCGGGCAGCCGGTGACGTCAGCGGGCCCCTCTCGGGGCTCGGAGGCGCAGGGGAAGGCGCTCCGGCGCGCGCTGCACCCGGGGTTGGGCGCAGAGCCATTGGCACGCGCAGCGCATCAGGGGGAGGAGGGACCGATCCGGCTGGCAGGCTGCAGCCGCCTTTCTCCGCCCCGCCGGTGTCATTCACGCAGAGGACAGCCTGCCTGGGAGCGGAGGGAACCTCGCCTGCTGGATTTGAGGACATGCTTTGATGTGTCTCCCCCCCTGTATTTTGAGTCCCCCCTGCAAGAGGGTCAAGAGGACACCCATGTAAAGGACGCCTGGCGCCGGAGGTAAATAGCTCCTCCTCCTTCGGGTCGGTGTTAGCTCAGGTTGGGTTTGGTCCGAAGTTCAGGGGCGGTGGGGAGGTCAGGGCAGGCAGTGGGGGCATGGAAAAGGTAAAGGGGGGGGGGTGCGACAGCTTTTAAAGAATGCTGTCTGCATCAAAGCTGGCTTTTAAAAAAATCTGTTTGCCCCCCCTTCACCCACACCCCCAGGATTCATACACGGCTCCCCCCACCGTTGGAAGGGGAGGAACAACGTGAGCCACCAAACCCTTTGGAAAAAGCATCCCAGGGAAGTCTAGCTGGATTCCTCTCACCCCGGCCCCTGAGTCTCAGTCAGCACAGCTGGAGGGAGCTACTTGAAGAGTTTGCGGGGGAACCTGGGGGAACTGTTGTCTCAAACTGGCGTTTGGCCGCTGGAGCGATGGTAGCTGAGCCAGCTCCGCTCCTGTCTCCTTTGAACGTGTCTAGGTTTGTCCACCCCTCGCAATGCAAGCTGAGCAGAATCTGTAGAGTAAAAGAGGCGCAATGCCCTATGGAAGGAAGGCAGCTTTAGGGCTGCATTATGGTATTTCGAGAGAGAAATACGACGTGCAATTTATTAACTAGAAATGATCTCGCTGAGATGGTCAGGGGCCGATTTTAACAACAGATGTAGCATTTGCTTAGCCCAGTTATTATCCGGTGCTTTCTTGAGAGAGGGAACGGTGGGTTGGTTCTCGTTTTTAAAGCGGGGGTAAAAAGAGACAATTCTGTTTTGCCCAGAGGCATTTTTGTTGTTTGGTTTGATGAGCTTTCATCCCAAAGCCTTTGCTTTAACTCTTATTTGTTCTGAAAATATTCTCCACGGAGGGAATGAGAGACCCGACTATTCTCCTAACTAACCTGAGATAAGATTAGAATCGGGTGAGTTTTTGGGAAGGCCACCTTTCGAGAGAGAGGAAACGTCTATATAGCAGCCCGGGAAAGCGGATCAATTATTGCAGAAAATATTGTTTTGCTTATGATGGGCGGCGATTGGGTGCGTTCCTCGAAACCGTGTCTAATTCCTAAACCATTGAGCTGTAATATTCTTCACACTTTTTGCCTAATGATTTCTGGTGTAAACAGTTGAAAACGGTTTCACATTGTGAATACCTTCTCCTACTTCGGAGTATTTGGGCCTCAGGAATGACGAGCCAGATTCACCCTGTTGATCAAAGGGCAGATAAGATCGTTTTAACACGGAATACTCCCGAATTAACTAAAATGTTTCCGTTTTGTTTGAGAAGCTTGCCACATGTTTCTTCTTCGCTACCGCGGACAGCGTTTTCCACACGCTCCGTAATGGTTAGGTGACCTGGATCTCGTTTCATTAGAAGATTATTTAGATTTTAGATTCGACATTGTCGAATCAAAGGCGGCACTAACGACAGCCGGGTCCATGGGGTTTTAAGAATACATTGAAAAGAATCGTTGCCATCCAGGACTCCCCTGAAGTCAGTGGATGTTCTAGATGTGCAGAAAAAAATCGTGGGGTGGGAAATGGTTTCTTTGGAGATGAGGTGGGGTAGCCCGCTCGGTCCGAGGATCTGAGAGAGACCAGGTTGGCCCAAAAGGACACGGAATCTCGCTCATTTATAGACGTCTCCTGTGTCTGCCTTTGCAGCTCTCCTTAGAGTTGAGTAAGTGGAGGTAACACGAGCGCTAATAAGCTTTTGGCACCCACGTTTCTGAACAAAAGGTTTGGCCTCCATCCGTTTCACCTGTAAGCCCGTCCCAAACCCTGGCGGAGTAAGAGTGAAGTGGGTCTTGTGGGTTGGCCCGGGAGGCGGTTATATAATACAGTTCTGGGCACTGCGTCTGAGACTGATTTTTGCCCGGCCTCCCACCCACAGCCCCATGTTCTTGTCTCTTGCAGCGGAGCGGAGCCGCCTCCTGAGGCCGAAGAGATGGCGACCAGCCCCCTGCCTGGCCCCACGGACATCCTGCTGGCCTCCCCTTCCAACACCTACCCGCCGGACCCCCTGAGCCAGCCGAGGGCCGGCCACTCCAGCATGAAGCCCAACCAAGTGGGCCAGGTGGTCCTGTACGGCATCCCCATCGTGTCGCTCGTCATCGACGGCCAGGAGCGGCTGTGCCTGGCGCAGATCTCCAACACCCTGCTGAAGAACTTCAGCTACAACGAGATCCACAACCGACGGGTGGCGCTGGGCATCACCTGCGTGCAATGCACCCCGGTGCAGCTGGAGATCCTGCGCCGCGCCGGGGCCATGCCCATCTCCTCCCGCCGCTGCGGCATGATCACCAAGCGGGAGGCGGAGCGGCTGTGCAAGTCCTTCCTGGGCGAGAACCGGCCGCCCAAGCTGCCGGACAACTTCGCCTTCGATGTGTCGCACGAGTGCGCCTGGGGCTGCCGCGGCAGCTTCATCCCCGCGCGCTACAACAGCTCGCGGGCCAAGTGCATCAAGTGCGGCTACTGCAGCCTCTACTTCTCGCCCAACAAGTTCATCTTCCACTCGCACCGCACGCCCGAGGCCAAGTACACGCAGCCCGACGCCGCCAACTTCAACTCCTGGCGCCGGCACCTCAAGCTGACGGAGAAGAGCCCGCGGGACGAGCTGGTCTTCGCCTGGGAGGACGTCAAGGCCATGTTCAACGGGGGCAGCCGCAAGCGCGCCCTGCCCGCCGCGCCGCCCGCGGACCTTGCGCCCAAGCGCAGCCGCCCGGAGGAGGAGGAGAAGGGCGCGCGCAGCTTCCCGCTGGTGCCGGTGCCCAGCAAGGGCGCGCTGCTGCACAAGCTGCCCGGCTGCGGCGGCCTCTTCCCGCCGCCCTACGGCTTCCCCTTCGGGCTGGGCCACAAGAAGGAGGAGGGCGCGGGCGAGGCGCCCAAAGCGGGCGGCCTCTCGGGCCTCTTCTGGCCCGCCCGCAAGGAGGCCGCCTTCTACCCGCCCTTCTGCATGCTCTGGCCGCCGCGCGGGCCCGCCCTGCCCGTGCCCGCCTACCTGCAGCCGCCGCCCCCGCCGCCGCCGCCCGGCGCCCTCGGCTGCTCGCTGCCCGACGGCCCGGGCCTGCTGCGCCAGGCCTTCCTGGAGCGCACCGCGGCGCCCCCTGGCGGCGCCGAGCCGGCCGAGCCCGCGGCGGAGCGCCCCCCGCTGGAGCCGCCGGCCGGCCGCGGCTACCGCCACTCCAGCGCCTTCCGGCCGGTGGGCGGCAAGGAGGAGAACTCGCAGAGCCTGGCCAAGCTGCACGGCGGGCCGCCCTCCCCCGCCGGCAGCAGCCCCAGCGAGGACAGCAGCGAGGAGGAAGAGGAGGAGGAGCAGGAGGTGGACGTGGACGTGGAGGGGCATAAGCCGCCGGAGGAGGGGGGCAGCAGCCGGTTTCTCCAGCCAGGAGGCGGCCAGGACCGGGCTGGGCTCTTCCCCATCGCCCCCTCCAGGCCGCCGCAGGAGGAGAAATTGGGGGACGCCAGCCCCGAGCTGCAGCCGCCTCCCCCGGGCCCCCCGAAAGGGGGGAGCAGCGGCAGCCCGCCGCATCATCCGTCCCTGGAGGAGCAGCCCTCCTACCAAGATGTAAATATCCCCTGTAGGCTCCTCTATGGGGAGGGAAAGGCAGAGTCGGTGCCAGGGGCCAGGGTTTAATGGG
>ML685782.1:6998045-7057933 GCA_007922175.1 Pelusios castaneus
GGAGCTTCAGCCTGCGGTTGAAGTCTTTAAAACAAGACAATAGACAGCTCCAGGGAGGGGCGAGGTGCAGAGGCAGAGAATAGCCTGCAGTACTTACTACAGCAATCGCTTTGCACAGCCATAGAGCGAAGAGCCTGACTCCAGCTGACCAGGCTGATGAATAAATTGCCTGGATGTGCTGAGGTGGGGGAACCTTGTGAGAAAAGGAAGAATGGTTTTGGGGGTAAAGTGTAGGACTGAGTCACGAAATACGGGCTGTATTGCTAGGCGTGACTCGGGCTTGTGTGACTGGCGGCAAATCAGTCAGGCTACGTCTACACAGCTGTAGTGCTTCAATGTAGACATCTGGTCACAGGATATTGGGCTTGTGTCTCTTGTTTCTATAAGAAGGTGCTCTGAAATATGTGGGGGAAGGGTCTTTTACTTTTTGATTTCTTTGTCTTTTAAATTAGAAATTCAGGTCTTTGCTATTCTGGTGACGAGAGAGCTAGTGACATGGTGACATCACAAAAGCCAAGACCGTATCTGCATACAAACTTGCCCCTGGTTGGCTGTGTTTATAAACTGATGTAGTTAAACTGGCGTGAGAGAGAGTGCAGGTAGCAACGCCTATCTGAACTCCATTTGAATTCCTCTTCCCCAGCCTAAGGGGAGGAGCTACTGAACCCAGGGCTCAAATAATTTCAGGGGACAATAAATGTCAAAACGGGAGCAGGAGTGAAGGTTGCAGGGATCCGGCAGGGGATGCTGAACGAGCGTGCATAGCTGACGTCTGGGCCTGGTCCTAAAATAAGCCAGCTGCAAGTCACGCAGCCATCTCAGGGCATGCAGAAGAAGTGACTGGGGGAACTCACAAGTCAGGCTCTTGATGAAAAGATGAGGGCCAGAGGTGAGAGACAGGCAGGGAACACCCTCCCACAGGACCTGCTATAGGAAGGCCCAAAAGGCAGGTAGTAAGACTACCCTAACCTTCAGGAGTACACATCAGGGAGCTGAGGGGTGGAGAACCCTGTGTGGTGGACAAGTGCCAGGGGATCCATCCAGTCCCCCGTCAGAGTCCAGAAGGTCTCTGATTCTGGTAGTTCTTGCCAGGGCCAGGCACTGGAGCACCGAGGGGAACTCCACCCCCTGAACAACAAGCTGGGGGTTGTGTAGCACGGGATCCACGAAGAGATCTGCCCTCTCGGCGGCTGCCCCAGACCTGGTTACCAAGACCAGCTTTCCAGCTCTGGAGGAGGCTCTGGCAGAAGACTGGCAGCTCAGAGAGGTCTTATGGAAGAGCCATGGATGGAGATAAAAGAGGTACCAGTTGTATCGGAGCCCTTGGAGGCAAGCAGGGAGTGAACAGGTGAGCCTCTGTTTCTGTGGATGCTAATTAGCTCCCTGAAGAAAGATTATGGAGGCAATTAGATGAGGTAATCAGCCCCAAAAGATTAAAGAGACACAGGAAGGAAGTGTGGCGAGAGAGGAAGAGAGCTAGCTCAGCCCAGTCACACACTGACCTCAGGAAAGGGAGAGCTCTGAACTGCTCAGGTCCTGAGAAGCGGCTCTGAAGTGCAGAGGATATTGTAAATAGCACCGTTGCATGGGCCTGTCAGGGTGTTGGTAGAGGAAACTCAAGTTAACAGCACTATGGGTACAATACCAGTAGTCTGAACCAGTTTCTGTGGTGCGAAGAGGCATCAGCTGAACCCATCCTGCTATACCATTTATAGAAGCTCTTATTTCTGTTTAGCAGTGGCCTATTTCAGTTTATCGTAGGCCCAGTCTACACTTAAAACTTAGCTATAGCTCTCAGCGGCTTGAAAAATGCACTCTCCTGAGCAACTTAGCTATGCTGACCAGCCCCCCTGTGTAGACACAGCAAGGTAGATAGAAGAGTGTTTCAGTTTCTTAAGGATGTGGAGTTCCTGCGGTGATGAGAAAACTCCATCCCTTGCAACTGCTCTACAGGGTTATCACTGTAGTGAGGCTGCCGTAGACCCAGTAATGTAGACGTGACTCTTAATCTGCTTTTTTAACAGGATTAAATGAAACCAAAAGACGCCACTATTTAAAAAAAAATGAGAGCTGTCTACACAAGGGTTTGCACCAGTGTAACTACTTTGGTTTTAAATCACATCTTTAGTTTAAACAGGGACAAATTAGTGTGTAGAAAAGGCCCTGGAGAGAGAGAGAGCTCTGCTATAAAGAGGGGAAGGGACTTTCTTCTTATATTGATTAACTTTTTTTTTTAAGACACCTATTTAGCTTTTGATTAACATTTAAGAGAAAGGAAGCCAGTTAAATATTCAACACCACCTCCTTTTCAATTAAGAGGCGAGCATACACAATGCCTGATTAGGGCCTTGGGGAAGTACCTCAGGAAAAACAGGGGAGACTAGATTTGACATTCCTAGATTTTTGTTTTCTTTAAAGTAAAAAAATAAGTAGGGGGGACAACTTTTTTTAAAAGGTGCAGGTCCTCTTTGTGCATTAAAAGAACTACCTTCTTTCCCTCTAGTCCCCCAGCCTCTCAAGTTATCTGCTGGATTATTACAGGAAAAATCCCTTGCGGATCACCTTTAAATCTCTCTCTTCCCCCATCCCGCCCCCAGCCTCCCACAGGGGCAAGGAGTGAGGAATTACAAAAATGCCTCTCTGCTCCTGATATGAACCCTCTCTATGCCCAGATCTCTGTTTGTAGAGGCTGGAAGAGTTCTTTACCGTGCCATATACCCCTTCCTTCATTCTGATACGCAGCTTTCAGTTACCGAGAGCCAACGAACTTGGACTAGCCTTTAAAGAAGAACTCTCCTGCCACAATCCTGCTTCCGTGTTAAGTTGTCAGAGGATTGAGCTTTCCCAAGAATCAAGATCTGAGAGCGATCTTGTGACTTTCTTTGAAATGGGGAGACTGCGAGCTACTTAATCTAGTGACCACTAACATGAGGGGTATTTGATTTCTCTTGCTTTGAAAAAGGCACAGCCTCTGTGATTATGGAGAATGAAAAGCTTGTAGGACTGTGCTTACAAGTTATCCCTGTGGTGCAAATGACCGACTATGGTAATGTTTTCCTAAGAATAACAGTTTTTAAAAAAAATCACCTGAACTCTCCAGGAAAGAAGGGCTCAATGAGATGGACTGATTTTAAAAAAGAAATTGTGGCGGAAAATTGTATAACAACAATATATATGCTTAATATAACTTGTATCCTATCCAGCCTCAATTCTGATATATTCTTTAATTTTTTTAACTTATCTTTCAATACTTATGTAACAAAATAACTGCTATTGTCAACAATTATATTTACTTTTAACAAAATATTAGTAACTAAAAATAAAAGCCCCTATGGTTAATTGAGTGATAGAAGCACCCAACTGCTTTCCCATAAGAAGTATAAATTGATCATCCAGTTTGTATTTTCTTTTCTTTTGATGTTTTGGGTTTTTTTTTTTAAAAAAAAAGAAGCCTAATGGTTTGGGGTTTTTCTTTTTATTTTATTTTGGTTAAACAATTTTTCTGGACAGAGATATTTTATATTTCACATCACACCAAAATAAATTTTTACAATCTTGTTATATAAATTCATTTTATAATGAAAACGCTAATCCTATAGTAACTATCTATAGCTATAGGCATAAATGAGCTTTTACAATAAATGTAGAAGAGAGTACAGGTGTTAAAAACATAGATATTGACAATTTTTAATATATAGATTAATATGATTTTTATGAAACAGAGTGCTGTGGCACTTTTAAAGACTAACAGATTTATTTATCACATGAGCTTTCCTGGGAGAAAATCCCACTTCGTCAGATGCTTTGAAGATGGGAAACTTACAGAATGGGAGGAAATTAAATGCAGGGAAGTGTATAACATAGGATCAGGTCAGGCTGTAACAGCAAATTAAATAGATGTTAGGATTCAACTGACTGTAAGTGTGCATTGATTTCTCAAAGTAAACAATGAATGTTTTGCAGTGAATCTTCCTAATGCATGTAAGATGGGACCTTCCAGTTTTATTTCAAAATTAGCTCATCATGAAAACACATTCCCAATTACACAACAACATTCAAGATCTTTTTAAATAGTTGGCAACTTGCATGTTATGTAGTGATTTATTTAGTGCTGTACCACATCTATTTTTTAAGAATAGCCCTTTTTCCATAAATGTCTGTAAAATTGGTCTGTTGCTTAAAACGGTACATTTTGAAAAATTAGGCAACAAACTAATGTCTTCCAAAATGTTGGAGTATTGTTCTGCTTCAGTAACAAACAATAGCAGTTCTGCCACTAATTTCAATGGGCGCATGGTTTGGTCCTTCTTATAATTTTTAAAATAATTTCTTCCCCAGGTTTTCTGTCTCAGTTCTCTAAGAGCTCATGAAAATTCAAGAGGGAGAAAAGCTGTCTTTCCAGAAGATAATTAAATAGTACTTTCTGTCAAAATGTTTACATTTTAGTTTGATAACTCTCTGTATGAATTAACCACATTGCAAAAGTATATTAAAAATTCAAGAATCTAGAAATACATTCAAATATATAATCCAGAAAATTCACACCTTCTCTATCCTCAGAAGTTTTCTAAATGATTTTGAATTCCATGGAGTTTCTCCAGAATTGCATTGGCATAATTGAGAACAGAATTTGGCCAGTAAATTCCCTATAAATTTAGTTCCATATGAACAAAGCTCCTGCTGGAAAGATACTTTGTCAGTACTGATCTCAGTGGATATTCAAATAAATATAGTGGAACTGATTTCAGTGGAGTTTGAAATTGGATGCAGGCTTCTAATGATTAGAGGAGTAAAATTCTGGAATAGCCTTCCAAGGGGAGTTTTGGGGGCAAAAACCATAACTGCTTTCAAAACTGAACTTGATACATTTATGGAGAGGATGGTATGATCAGATAGCTTATTTTGGAAATTGACTGATCTTTGGCTATGGGTGGTGGATCCACTAAGGGAGGGTACCTGGGGTGGGTTCTGAGTTATTACAGAGAATTGTTTCTTGGGTGACTGGCTGTTGAGACTTGCCCACGTGCTCAGGGTTTAACTGATCGCCATATTTGGGGTCAGGAAGGAATTTTACCCCAGGGCTGATTGGCCTGGGCTCTGGGGGTTTTTCACTTTCCTCTGTAGCACAGGGCATGGTTCACCTGCTGGTGAATTCTCTGTATCTTAAAGTCCTTAACTCATGATTTAAGGAGGTAAATAACTCAGTCATAGGTTGGTGGCCTATTGCTGGAGTGGGTGGGTGAGGTTTTGAGGCCTGCATTTTGCAGGAGGTCAGACTAGATGATCATACTGGTCCCTTCTGACATTAGAGTCTATGAGTTACTTTAATTTTTGTAGGTGTAACTGAGATCCAGATCTAGCCCATTATGTGAGACTAGCATTATTTTTTCATTCCTAGGAAGACAAGTTTTGCCTTGAATTAAAATAACCAAACAAAATTTAGCAAATTTTAATATACACACACAACAAAGGAGAAAGTGATTAATGTGGTAAAAAGGAGCAAAAACAGACTATGGGAAAACAAGCAAGAATATAAAAATAACATTGGTGTTTATAGTATGTGGACTAGGCACTTTGAAACAGTCATAAAACCCCAATCTCAGCACTTAAGAGTTTTGCTGCATTGAGATCTTTCTTGCTGGGAGCACATCAAAGCACCGAGACTCACTGGTCACTCTCTGCCTCAATTCCCCATCCATGTGATTAGACGGACACTATTTTCTCTTTGTCTGTCTTTGGATTTCGAACTGTTCTAGACAAGTGACTGTCATTGTGGCTTGAATGAAAGTAGCAGCTATGCAAATAATACACAGGGTTATTTATTAAAAGGCCATCATTTCAAATGATTCCACTTAGTATCAGAGGTAACCCAGTTATCTGCTGTTCTAGATTTGGGGGAAGTTTAATGGCAACACTATATGATCTCTATTAATCAATGTCTCCACTGCATTCATGCAGGACACGCTAAACTCCCCAATTCTTATCCCATTGTGCACTGGGCTCAGTGTTTTATTTATTTTTTTTTAAATTCATGTGAGATGGAATCTGTAGGCTTGTTCATTTTTGGTTGTTCCAATATCCTGGGCAGGAATCTAGAGGGGAAGTTTCAGAGATCCTCCTCCCATTGACTGTGCATCTTCATGTCTTCTGTAATATAGGCTGTGCAGATCAGGTTCTCTGTGTGTTTAAAGAGAGACTGAATCAGGGTCTCCCTTTCTGTACTGGCCTGTGCACTGTTTTTTCTGCTGCCTGTAACTTCACATTGAGCCAGAAGTCGACCTGCCTTCATCCCTATTTTTCAATTTGCCGAACTGCAGTTCTGCTAAATCTGAATGTATTGCCTAGAGTCAGCCAAATGTGGTCACATCCCCGAGAAGTTTTCCCAGTAACCTGCTCCAATATGTTAATCAGTTCTAGATCTCCATTAAGCAGAAATTGTCAATTTTACCACATCTTTTATGATGTGGGCAAATATCCATTCTAGGTTCTAAGTGTGGGCCATCAAAATTATTTCATTTACAATTGGACGTAAACCAGATTTCACTCCTGGGGACTGAAGAAGGCAGATGTTAATATTGCCGTATCTTCTGGCCTCCTGTCTGTTGTGTGTTTAGCTTTCTGCTTATAACTGAAGACCTCTATTTGGCTTCATAGCAAATTTTAAAAACGTGTATAAAAGGAGCCTCATAAAGTTTAAATATTTAAAGTTCTGCTAATCTGCAGAAGTGAAATGTTTCACAAAGTCTAAGTTCCCAGAAATTTTAACCTTTTTTCCCCCACAGATTTCAAATAGGTAAACGTCAGGAGTCCTGCTCCAAAGAGTTAAATAAAGCATGGTTTATTTCCTTAGAACCCACTCTTGAAATTGGATTCCTGTGAGCAGAATCACTGCAGGACTGGGGCCTGAGATGATACAGTCATAAACCTGGGGCAGAATATTAAAAAAAGAGAAGCTTAAAGTTAGGCTTCTAAGCCCCTACTTAAGAGTCAACTGGCAGGATTTTCAAAAGTGCCTAAATAACGTAGGAGCAAAAGGCTCATGGAATTGAAGGTGACTAATGGTATATTTAGTCCTAGGTACCAGCCTATGGATGTTAATTTCAATTCAATAGGACTCTCCTAGGTGATTTAGGTGCCTTTAAAAATCCCACTCTTATTAAGAAAATGCTGGCTATGTACAAATGTAAAATAGTGTATAAAACCATGGCAAATAGAAATTAGAGTCAGAAATGACCTGTTAAGTCCTCTAGCACATTGGTTTTCAAGATGCGGGGTATTCCTCTAGGTGGGTAAGCGCATGAGGTTATCGGGGGGGGGCACTGGGTGAGGCACAGGGCTGATACTTGCCAGATATCCAAGGCAGGGTAGCAACAGTGAGATCATGCCGGGACCTACCCAGCAGTCTGAGGGAGTGCACTCAGGTCCCAACAGCAGCCTATGGCAACTCAGCATGCATTGTCCCTGCTGCTGGCGTGGCCAGATTGCCTGACTGGCCACATATTTTAAAGCCTTTGGAGCCTCCTGGAGTGAGAGGCAGGAGGGAGGGAAGGTGAGGAGCTCTGATCCATGCTGTACTCCGCTTCCATGGGCTCCTCCAGGGATGGAGCCAGCTGGGTCCTGATGCCACCAAAGGTGTAAGCCAACAGCTCCCCTTAGTGAGTCACTTTCTGCCCAGATGGTTGGGACTTGGGTGGAGAAGCCTGTTATGTGATTCCCATGGAGAAGGTGGGGCACAGCACAAAAAAGTTTAGGAACCTCTGCTCCGCCACATCCTCTAGCACAGTGGTTTTCAATCAGTGTGCCACAGGACAAATGTCCAAGTGTGCCATGAAATTTTGTACAAAGGTCATGAAAATCAATGCAAAACAAACATTTCATTTTAAACAATATTCTATCCAACCAAAATTACAGCTCATAAAACTTTGTGAAAATGAATCCTCACACTAAAAGTGAGGTATCCGTCTTTCGATTCTAAAACGTGAACATTCTCAACACAGGTGGCCAAAGAGCAAAGTTGAGATGACGTATTTTTTTTTCCAGTAGATTTGAAACATGAATGCGTTTGATCCCTCTTCAGCTTGTTGTATGCATTATGTTGCAAATCACTCTAGTAAGACCGTTACCATAGTAAACGTAAGAAATGTGACGTTTATGAGCAATCAGTTCAGCTGAAAGAAGTGGGTGCGCCGTGGAATTGTTTGTCTCGCTGAAGCGTGCCATGTTACTGAAAAGGTTGGGAACCACTGTTCTAGCACAAGCTACGCATAGCTTGTTTGGCTGAATCCTTACGACTAACTTTCTCTCTTTCATGGACGATAGTTAATCTACATTGCCTGTTACGTAGTATTTATACAGCACCACCGTTTTCTCATCCTAGAGAGCAGCTAGCGATGCAGTCCCTGCACTGAAGTGCATACTATACTTAAGAAAGCCATGGGTAAAATTTTTTCAAAACACCGAAGTTCCTTTTTCAAAAATGCCAGGGACACTTAGCAGCCTAAATCACATTGACGGTCAGTGAGGTTCCTCAGAGCCTGTTTTGTAAAGGTCTTTAGGCACTGGAAAATGCAGATAGGCACCGAGTGGTCTTTTCAGACTTGCCTAGGGGTTTAACCGCTCTATCCACAGTCCTTCAAGCACTTTGCTCTTGGAACTGTCTTTAAAGTCAAGTTCCTCGTGCAGCAGTCTGGAAGAACCTGGCTTTCCGAGTGCTTTCAAAGAGCTAAATACCAATACTACAAAAGGAAATGGAAAATATATTCTTCAGCCAGTGACAGTGTTGAAAATAGAGACGTTTCCTAAACAGATGAGCTTATTCTAAGTAAGTACTAGGGCCTTTTGAAGCACAAAGGAAAAAACACAGTCCCTGTTCTGAAGAGCAAATAATCTAAACCCCAGTAATTAGCATTGCCATTGAGAGAGCAGTCTTTCCTCCCCGCCCCTGCACACCTCAAACCTAGCGCTAAATTGAACATCCTGCCAGTTAATTCCAGTGTTCAATCTGTTGTCCCATATTCATTTTAAATATTTCTTAAATAAAAGCATTCAAAATACTGATTTTCTAATTAATCTCTTTTAAAAACAAAATCATTGTATTATAAAAGAAAACAAAGGAATTGATATTAGGCCCTAATTTATAGCATGGCCTTGATAAAGGTGAGCAGACCTGGTACATTTGAAATGTCTTGAACAATTGGCCTTTGAACCTGTATAAAAAGCAGGGTCTTCATGGAAACAAAAAAGCTGTTGCAGGGAGTTTTGACCATAGAATTGCCTGGTTCTAGCCAGTGGGAGCAGGAAAGGGTTCTGGCCACCTAGATGGCATCTTTGTGATTGGCAAAGTAAATCCAAATACATCCTGCCCTTTTATTGGATTTTGTTCTGTTTTGTTTTGTGGGCATCATAGATTAAGTAAGTCTTCAGGCGGGATGTGAATGAAGAGGAGTCAGTGGCTTGGCAGAGTACAGCTGTGTACGCACTCTGTGCATACTGAATGGAAGAAGGTGGGATAATGTTTGGGGAAGAAGTGAATGAATGAGGCATTGGCCTCCGTGGCAGGACAGAGAAAGTGACGCCGTAAGAGATGAGATTGAAGATGTAGGGTGTGGCAGAAATCATACAGGGCTTTGAAAGTGAAGACAGGCAGTTTAAACTTGATGTTGTGTAGAAAATGGGTACCCAGTGGAGTCATGAATAGCTGGGGTCAAGTTGATGTGGGCATACCCAGGGAAGAAGTTAATATTAGTGATCACATCTTTGGTGAGCAGGTGAGCAGCGAAATGTCTTTATCACATTTCCTGTTCTTAAACCTTTGTCACAGCATGGTCTGCGTATCCATTTGAAACACAGCCTGCCTTTGGCTTGGAGGAGGAGATATTATTTCTTTACTTGCTTAGCTCACCTATGCACCTGCTTTGGGCTTTAAGGAGCATGTATGCAAACTGGTTACCATATAAACTTAGGAGCCACTTTATGTTAAACAGCGAGGTGATAAATTCTGCTGATTAAAAAGAATTAAGCAGTGAAATTTCATGGAGAGAATTTCTGATGCCTGAAAATGTTATGAAGGATATCTAAGCAGAGAATGCAAGGTAAAACTTCGGATCATAGAAGAAGATAAAGCATTAGAAGTCTGGTGATTATGTTAGGATCCCGATTTTGCACCATTGTCAAGGCAGAACTCCCTTTGACATCAATGGCAGTTTGCCCTACACTGCAGGAATGGTCTCTGAATGTTGAAACCTTCTGTCCAGACTTTCAGAGAGGATGTAAGAAAAATATCCGATAAGAAGCAACATATAAATCAATAACTTTTTCCTTTCTTCATTAAGGCGAACACACGCAAGAAACCAATTCACCTCATTCACTGAAGAAGGATGTAGAAAACATGGGGAAAGGTAAAAAACAAAACAACCCCCCCCCCAAAATTTTGCTGTTATTAAAGTGCTCTTTGTTTTAATATAATATAGGGATAATTTTGTTCAGCACCATATTTTAAGCTTGACAAGTAACATATGAATAATATATGGACCTTTGGGTGGATATAATTGAGATTAATGCATATGTATCAATCAATACATGACACTGTAATACAATACTTTAAAATAATATATTACATTGATTTATATTCATGGATTTCTGCACAAAATCTATCCTATGTCTATGCAATGCTTTTTTTTAACTACTAAAATATTTTTTCTTGTAATAATGAATTGCTACAAACAGCAGTTCTCTCAAGCATTATTTATACAAATTAGCAAAACAGCTCTTCTTTTCTCTTTGTTAGAAGAACTTCAGAAGGTTTTGTTTGAGCAAATAGATTTACGGAGGCGATTAGAACAGGAATTCCAAGTGTTGAAAGGAAACACTTCTTTCCCAGTATTCAGTAAGTCATATTTCTGTATTTTCACAGTTGTTTGTAGAATGTCATCATATTTATTATCAGTTTATAAGATTGTGTAGGAATGATGTTCATTGGTGTGTATGTTACTAGACACCTGAGCTGAAGTCAATGGAGTTTCTACTGTTGATTTCAATGGGGACAGAAGCAGACCCTGTAGGTAAAACTTGAAGCGAGGTGTATATTTTTGGAGAAGTATAAACAAGAATTTTGTCACACAGGCTTTGGTAACTTTCCTCCACTTGTTGAAAACATAAGGGGTCCATCAAGACCTGCCTCACTGGTGTGTTCTGATCATAAAGCCAGCATATACATAGGGGTATCCTACAGCATTGGGTTTCCAAGGTCACACTGGTTTTCCCTGCAGCTGGCTAAAAGGGAATGGCTGGGGCTTCACTCTGCTCTGTAATGCCCATCACTAGCATCATCCCCTTGGAGGCCTTTGGAGCCAATATAACTAAAATGACCTTCAGGCTGCTTTAAGCCTAAAATTGAGGAAAACAAAGTTCACTTCTGTATTTTCTCGCTTGATGGGATTGTGGGTTCCGGCATCATTGCTGGGGATCTGGGCCATTAAGAGGTAATGGAATATGCCATACAGACAAAGGATTGTGAAGAACTTCATAAAACCACGGGAATGTGGTATTGTCTTCATAAGAGCACAGTGAAAGGTCCATTGCTTGAGGCCTTTCAGAAGAGACTGAATGAAGCAGTGGAAAAGATGCTGCAAGAAAAAACTCCTGCACTGGCTGGGGACGGATTAGAAGCCTCAGTTGGCCTCTTCCATTTCTGACTTCTATGATTCTATAGCGCTAAGCCGACAAAGTACCTCTGGTGCTTGCTATGCTACGCAGCACATTGCTCCACTCTGCAATTCAGCTCTTTCCATGTCCAGCGCACTGTGCGTATGGAGATGTCACTGTCATGTGGCTATTCGAGCAGGCGATCCCCTGCTCTCATTTGCTTCACTGAAGAATGAAGGAGCCAAGCTCAGTGTTAAAGGTGGCCTGAAAAGGAAAAATTAAACTGTTTGTGCACTTTGCTGCTTCCTCATTATGTCTAAAGAAGGCCTGAAAGTTTGCTTCCATTTTTGTTTTTAAAGTCTGTTTGCTTTTAACTTTAATATCAGATCTTGTCTATGCCCTTTTAGATGTAGGATTCTGTGGACTGACAGGGAATTATTGGGAATAGGACCTTACAAGAGCTAGAAGATGAAATTTCAGCAGTTGGGGAAGAGTTTTTAGTCAGATCCTGGGTTTGTATCACTTATTTGACCGAAAGCACCGACAGTTACTTGGGCAAAAAGCTCTGAATTCTCCCACTTCTTCAGCTGGAAACCACTCAATTTCTTTGATCCTGCGAACAGTCCTTCCACAAAATCAATAAAGACAAGATTTGATGTGCTAGATTTTTCCAAGGTTTAAAAAACAAGCAGAAGAATAGGTCTTTGCACATACAGAGAAGAAAACAGCATTTTCCCCACCTTAAATAGAAAGCCTGGAGTTTTGCCTGATGTCAGGGAGAGTATAGAAAAGCAAAGATATGCAAGGTAAGTTTCCCTAAATGACTTTCATCTTTAGCCCAGACATCAAAAAAGATTATCACATCTTCATAAATTAATACAAAGAAAATCCTGAGGTTATGTGCAGTATGCCGTAAAAAAAGAATCACCCAATATGCGGTACAAATTCAGCCACTGGGCTTGGAGCTAGATAATTTTAAAGTAATTCATGTACATTAATTCATGTACTTGAAAGCATTTATGTTCATAGGATTGTAAAAAATGGCATCTTGGAATCTTGCCATTCAGGTCTCACATTTATCCTTTTGTTCTGCAGTAAAATTAATACTCCATTATTGCCATGTAAATAAACACTGCAATTAAACCACATGAAATACAATTCAAATGAAAGAAAATAATGTGCACTGTTGACCAAGGAAGTGGCATCTGTGCACACCAGCATGAAAAATAGGTGGTTTCAATATACCACAAAGCAGTGGTCAATTTTACTCCAGTTTAAAATAGGAAACGAGTACTGATGCTATACACAGTGAATGCAAGTGACTGCAAAACGTGTTCACATATTTAGCTTCACCAAAAAAAATAAACACTCCCTCTGCCCCACCGTATATAGTCAAATGGGAGAACAGAAATTTGTAAAAGAAAACATGTATGACATTGGCTAACTGCCGCCCTCCATAGGTTGTTCCACGTGGCTCAACTCTTATCTGCAAAAGGAGCTGCTCTTTTAGAAGTGCTAGAATTGTTTGTTTTTGGTTCTGTAGGTCCCAGGTTCGCGCCTCGTTGACAACCTGTGGTGCGGTCATCACAAAAGGACCAGATAGATAAGTCTCATGGTAGATTGCAGATGGTCTCATTAAAAGACAGTTGAATTGAAAATGGTAAGGAGTTAAAAGTACAGAGACCGAGTACTAGAAGGAAAACGGGCCCCTCTTTTTTCTGGGAGACTGATGACTCACGGGAGCAGAGTTTAAAGGAACGTGTCTGGTGCTGATTTCCAGTCCTCTCACTGTGTGCTCTTGAGCAAGCTGGGCTACGGAGCTTTAACGATTGACTCTCCTGTCCCTGGAGCTGGTTGGGGTGAAGCACACTGGGGGAGCAATTTTGGGACTCCTGCACCTCCCCTTGCAGTGTCAAAGCATCTGTTGCCTGCTCCATGTCTCTTCTACGGATAAGAGGCCTTTGGTCTGCAAGTCTAACAATTCAGCACCCTCCAAATCCAATGTGGGGGTTGGTTTTGTTTTTAAAAAAGGAGAGTTCATCTCGCCCTTTGCAGCAAACCAACGTAAGTGCTTGGAAGCCAGCACAGAAACAGCCTGTAGGAAATGCTCCAGGCACACCAACTGCAGTTCTCGCTACTTAGATTGCAAGCTCTTCAGTGTGCGGCCCACGTCTCCCGTGTCTACAGCACTGAACAAATTGTGGGCACCCTCTGAATTGATACTGCTGCCGTTGCTGTCCAAGGTCCTCTTTAAACGGTCATGTCTCTTCTCCTTGGTATTGTGCCTGACCCTCTGTGTGCTTAGTGGACAGAAATGACGTCATTGCTACTATAAACCAGTTTCCACAGTGAGCTTTTATATCCATAATGTGGGCCTTGTAACTCTAGAGGAATCCTACGCTAAGGGAAAGTGATAGCCTCTGTGGGGACATTGGGCTGGAGGGATGTGATTTCTCCCTGGCCGGAAGGTGCCGGCGTCTATCAATGCAAAACAGTTGAGTCCACCCAAAGACCAAACTTTGCTCCCTCTTCGTAACTGAACATTTTTATATGGACAAGAGAAAGGTACTTCCGAAGCTGCACATGTCTCATTTCTGTCAGCTGCTCTTTCTTGTTGAGGCAAGCAGCCAAAGAGTTTCGCAGACACTGTCTTAGGAGCTGAGAAATCAGAGAAAGATCAGTGCTGTGTGATCTTCATGTTCATCCTCTTAGGTCATGCAGGATTGTTCCCTACAGCATATTTCCAGGGCTTTGGGTTGGTCTAGTTCAGTTCTAAGGGACCCAAATAATGGAGCTCCAGCTACTTCCTCGAAGAGACTGCTCCACTTCACTGCTCTGATTCTTTTTCCTGATATTCAGACCAAATTTTCCTTTGTTTAATTTCAAGTTTCACTCCATTGCTCCTAATGACATGGATTCCAAAGCCAGAAGGAACCACTGTGATCATCTAGTCTGATCTCTTGTATAACTCTGGCCACAGAAATTCCTCCAAATAATTCTTAGAACAAATCTTTTAGGGGAAAAAACCCCCCTCCCAATCTTAATTTAAAAATTACCAGCGATGGAGAATGCACCACAGCCCTTGGTCAATTGTCCTAATGAATAATTATTCTTATTTCCCATTTGAATTCGTCTAATTTAAAATTCCAGACATTGGATCATGTTATAACTTTCTCTGCTTTGCAACACCCTAAACCGTTCCTTTTCTTCCATGCTCTTTATACTCATCAGACACTGGTAGGCTGTAATCTTTCTGTATATTTTACATTCTTATATCGCCCCATCACCATAGTATCTGAGCATCTCACAATCTCTATGTACTAGTCCTCACAACATCTTGAGAAGCAAGAAGTGCTATTATCCCCATTTTACAGATCGGCAGCTAAAGCCCAGAGAGGTCTCAGGTCACGCAGAGAATCTGTGGCACAGTAGGGAATTGAATCAGGTGTCCTAACTCCCAGGCCAGTGTTCTAATGTCTAATACTTTTAATCATTAGTTATATGTAAATCCCTCTTCATGTAGTTACTCTTCTCCAAATTCCCTCTGGTTTATTGGCATCTTTGTTGTTGAGATGCTGCATACAGGAAGCCAGGTTCACAACCCCTTCAGGGCCGTGACACGGCTAGGAGGGTTCCCAGCCACATGCAACCTACCGCCGCCGAAGCTCCCCCGTCAGCACCATTTTCTGCAATGGGTAAATTTCAAGTGTTCCCCACCACTGCAGAAAGAAAACTTTCTGCAAAGGCAGTTTTGACAGCAGGAAGCTTATGAGGCAGCCCCCGCCATCACTAAAAAGCAGCCGCCCCAGGTGCTTTCAGTGGTGGCGCTTCAAATGGCGCCTGCACCGCATCAGCATAGCTGTCACGGCTCTGCATTTCAATGGCAGCTTTTAAAGGGCCAGCAGCCAGCTGCTGCAGCTGTCCAGCAGCGGGGTGGGGTAGCTTGCAATAGCAGCTGCTGTGCCATGACGTGCTTTTGCATCACAACACAGCAGTTGAGGCCTGCTGCAGTAATCCATGTGCAGTCTGAGAGGAGGACTATCCCTACAGGACAGTGTCTCTGTTTCCCAGCTTAACATGGCATTTGGTTTGGTTTTCACCACACGGTGTCGAAAATTCCCATCCAGTTATCCACTGTCAATCCCAGGTCACCTTTAGTGGTGTTGCTTTCTAAGTATTTTCCTTCTCATAAAGATCTTTATTTTAGATGGGTTTTGTCCAGGTTAGAATCTCATTTTTTCTCTTCTAAATTAATGGAATGGGACACTTAGTCCACCAATAAGAAATATCTTTTATCCTAGTAAGATTTTCATTCAAGACTTTAGTGTAAACTGGTTAGAGCAAGTCAGAAACCAAAGGCTGTTACTTTATCATAGAATCAAATAGAGGAAAGCCAATTTGCACGGTAACCCAGTTGTTTAGGATGTGTGTTCTGTCTCCTCAAAGATCTCTCCCTTCCAGTTACTTTATTTTACAGTTTCTTGGGTTTCCTGCATCAGATTTTTGTCTTCAGTTCTGCTTCATAAAGATTCAAGTCTTGTCTATCCAGTGACTCCGTGCATGGCAAGCTGGGTGTGAATCTATAGCGCTATCCTGCCATGAATTAGGTGGACCCTGCTGTCATGGAGTAAAAGTTCCACACTTAGTAGGTGTGCTATGCTCAATAGATTCACACCCTCGCTTGCCACACACCGAATAGCCACATAGACAGGACCTGAGTCAAATACTCCTGCCTATAAGTGAAATTCTGTTCTCACTTACTGAGTATCTCCATTGAAGTCAGTGGATTTACACCCATGCAACTGTGAGCAGAATTTGATTCTAGGAGATTTTATTCTTCCCATTCAAGTTTGTGGAAGTTTTGCCTAAGCAACGCCTGCAGAATCTGGCCCATTGAAAGAATTACATGGTATATCCAATGTCTACTTAATTAGCACTGCCTTGTGCACCTGAATCCTAGGTGCCTCCACTGAGCACCTAAACTTAGTTGCCTGCATCTGAAAACTCTGTCTTTGGTGAAACAACTAAATATGATCCATCCAAAAGATTTCTCTAGTCCTCTCCAGTGTTCTATCCTGCAGAGAAAGCTTCTATCAAGACTGCCCAATACTGGAGGCAGATAATTTTTGGACAAAAGACTGACCTGTTTAACAAATTCTTCAGTAGCGGTTTGACTTTATTTATATAAGTTCTGGGATAGAGGTTGATGTTTTTATTAATGCATCTGCACTTTTCCCCCTCAACCCACACAGATAATTTTCAAGATCAGATGAAACGGGAGCTGGCGTACAGAGAAGAAATGGTTCAGCAGTTACAAATTGTAAGTTGTCCTTCTCTACAGAAAATATTAGGATCCATCCCTGTACTTTTTTATTTACATTGATACATTCCTCAGATTTTGTTGAAGACATTCAGTTACACTATTACTGAGCACATATTAACTTCTACATAATGAGGTTTGAGTGCTTTCAGCGGCTTTGAAGTCTAATTACTAGGAGATTAACTTAGACATACAGTAAGCAGATGTTTGCATGTTTCAGCTAAACAGAACTACTTTCCACGGAGTAGTTTCCACCTGCAGCAGAGAGAGAGGTACGTCTTCAGTGAAAGGCGTGAGGATTTACCTGCATCAGTCCAATCAACGTAAAACAGTTCAATGTGTGCAGATTGTGTCAGTAATGCTCCCACAGCAGCGCTGTACACTGGATAAAATTCCCCCCTCAGCAAAAGTGTCAGCACCACACCCAAGTTTTAAGTTGTGCACAGACTTGTAGTGGATGTTTGTACAAAATTGGATTTTATTCATTTGCAAAAAAGTGATTAACAGCATTAAGGGGCAGATTTTCAAAGTAGAGCAAAATTTATCCACATTTGGCTGTTAAACTTCATTGGCTGTTAAACTCATTCATGTAAAAATAAAAAGATACGTTGCGCATCAATGTGAGTGTCTACATGCATACTTCTAGGTCTTCATATGCAACTGTTCTGTTCTGAAAATTTGGCCCCAGAGGTCTAACTGGACTGACCCAAACAAGGAAATCAGAGGATGAGGTTGCTTAATTTTGCTTAGATCTTGCTGCAGTCAAAGAACCATGAGTAGTCTTTCTCAGAGAAAGACGTATCAGGTACATGGAAGGATTTCAGTTAATGTTCACCTTGTAAGTGCGAAACCTTCTTCATACACAGCCATTGGTGTGGTGTCATTCAACACTTCCCTGAGGCAGACTTCCCAAGTATCCTTGCAGAACTGATCCAGAAAAGCAGTTGAGGACATATATTTTCCTTGTGTCTCTCCCAGACCCTGGGATCATCCAACCTTTTGTTACTATTATTTATTGGAAGATGTGTTGGAATGCTAAAGTGAAGCTGAAGGCCAAAATTTTCAAACTTATGCCCCTGTGGTTAGACACCCGTGATAGGTGTGTAATTTTTTTGGAGCTACCTGAGCATCCCTCATTCCCTCTGACTTCAGGGAGCTTTCAGTGGATGCTGGGTATGCTTAATATCTCCAGTATCAGGCCATTTATTTTGTAGTCTGAATTCTCGCCAAAGGAAATCAGACGATGTTTAAGAAATTATTTTCATGATTTCTGCTATTCTCCATTCCTTTCTATTCACCACACATTTGGGAGCGTTAATTGTTTATACACTGGTCTTTGCCATGAGATTTCCATTGATGTCAGACAAGAATGTGTCAGATCTGTATATTACTTAGTAACAATAGCCGCAGATTAATGCAACAGTCTGGCAAATGCTTAAGCAGGTACTTTTAACTCTAAGACTTCAGTAGTTCCGGTCAGTTTGATGAGACCACTCTAGGGAGTAAAATTTAACCAAATGTGTAAGCATTTACAGGATTTGGGCCCAATTATCCTCCACCCCCAGTATCCTCTTATTTTGACTTCATTCTGGCCACTGATAAGCTACTAAATAGCATCACCCCAAACCAGAATCTGAATGGAACACCTCTGTAATGCTCATAGGTTTTGAGGCACCAGAATTCTGAAATTACATCCTAAACTAGGCCTCCCAGATTTCCTTCACCATCCAATCAACAAGGGCAGTTTCCTTAATTTACTGCAAATACAAAAATCACAGGGTTCAGTGCTTTGGTTTTTTGTATGAATAGGAATAGAAATGTGATCATTGTAATCTACCCCATCTTCATTTCCCAGTGCCTCCTAGAAATATAATAATAGCCATTTAATAAATCATTAAATGTCATTGCAGGGATGTATTTACAATGATAAGTTCTAACCTGCCTTTTAAAAGTCCTATATCAAAATCTAGGAGGTCTTTTCTCCATTTATTGGGTCTAAGTTCCAATATTCTTCATAGAGCATTGGGGGAAGAATAATAACTCTTAGGAGAATTTCTGATCCCTTCTGTGCAATTCCATTGGTATCTGTGAGTCAGCATCTGAACAACTAATGCTAGAATCTGGTCCTTTGCATTTGAAGTATTAGAGTGGAATAATGCAGCAAATAGCTGCTCATTTCTTTAAATTCAGTGCAAAAAATCTTCATTCATGTTTTGATTGAGACTTTTAATATAAAGACAGTACATTTGAAGTTAAGCTTCCTGCAGAAACTGTAGGCCATTTGCATACCAGTGTATTTTGTATTGTTACCTACAGTTTTAAGTTTTATGGGTCAAATATATCCATGATCTAACTCCATTGATGTCAGTGGAGTTACAGCACAGATTAATTTGGTTTAAAATGTATGTACATTATGGGTACTTTAGGAATCATAATTTGAATTTCTTGATTTTTTTTATATGCATCCAGTGATGGCGTTGAGTTACTCTATTTATCTCCACTGAATTTCTTTCTGTATTCTTCTTCTTGTTTTAGTATAAATGGGAACCATTTTTTCATATTCAAATAAACACTAGGGACAAATTCTGATTATATTTTCATGGGTGTGTAACTGGAGTATTTTTGCTGACTTCATGGGTGTTTTAGTCCAACTTTACACTCGTATAACAGATGGCAGAATTTGACCAACAGCATTCATTTAATGTAAGAGTCCTGTAAATGCACTTAACAAGTTTTATGTGAATGTTTTCATGTGTATAGGCTCATTTATTTCCAATATATTATCTATATATGTGTATTTCAATGGACAAAACTCCAGAAGAGTGTGGTCTTTAGCGCCACACCTCATGATTTTAAAAAAACATATTACTTTGCTCATTCTAAACCAAAATTGTTCAGATCAAATCATTGCTGATTCAAGCAGTGTTCATTTGGAATTTTTAAAATAAGTTGAATCTGAGTTATTCAAGTGCAAAAATAGCATTTGGGGGACAAAAGTATCACCTTTGGGCTGAGACTAAGCATGAGAAAGTTTTTAGTCTGAAACATCATTTTTAGAAAAGTGGTCAAGAAGATGACTCCAGTTTTCAGGTGCCAATTTTATAGGTTCCCTAGACTTTCTAATGTAAATGACAATTGTATCTTGAGTGTTAATATGGAAAAAGTATTGAAACGAATGCCTCATGTGCAGGTAATATTTACATTGAATGCATGTTCTTTTATCACAGTTCTTTAATTATATTGTGGAACTGTAATGCGGAACACTCGATAAATTGCTAAATCAACAATACTGGTTATGAACTGGAGAGCGTCAGGTATCTTGAAGCCTTGTATCAGTGTTGAAGTGCCCTCTGCTGTTTCCAAGTGATTACTGCACTTTATGGAAGCCAGGACCCGTCAGAGTTTTAAAGTTCTCCATTAAAAACTTCAATTAAAATAACGTTCAATCACTACATTTAATTTTAATGGTTTTTGCCCCACTGTGGGCTTGTAAAGATTGACTTCCTGGCAGGCAGGAGCAAAATTACTAATTGCTGGAAAAATCGTGTGCCAAATTCAGCGCTCAGTTACACCCTCTTGCAATGGGTATTGACTGTGTTGGCGACTGCAGAATTTGGCCCAGTGTGTGTTTTTTTTACAACAGTTTGGCCCCAGTGTGAGCTATAGCAGCTGTTGACAGGAAAAGAGTTTATCGGCAGCAGGTTTCTTTACGGTGTGCACTGTAGCTAGAGGGAAACGTTTCGATCTGTCTGATCCTTTTGCAAAGAAGAAACTGATCACTACCTCTAATGAACAATTGGATTGTGAAACACTGGATTCCTCTCCCTCACCAAAAAACAACAACGTACAGTAGATAGTGCACATGCTTGAAACAAACCACTCTGGCTTCAGCTACCATGGCCACTAGCCTTTACCACAATGGCCTATGAACAAAAATTTACTGCTAGAAGGATGCAGTAAATTCAGACCTGATGTAAATTGGTGCAGCCCCAGGAGAGATGCTCAGACTTAGAGGAGGTCTGATTTTGGTCCAGCTTGACCAAACTGAGGGGCATCTCCAACCTTTAAAAAATCTAACCAGCTACTCTCCCAACACCTGCTGGAGACTGCACCACCAACAAATGTGCTCATATAGTCTTTTGAGCAGTTGCATATTTCTCTGTGCACCAGATGGAAAAAGCCTGGGCAGCAATAAACGATAGGCAACCGGACTCACCATTCCAAAGAAGAGCCCGTCAGTGGTTTTCATCAAATGTTTCCGGTTTCGTTTTGATTTGACTCTCTTGTTTTCCACAATAGTTTCTGAACGACATCTTGTATGTTTTTGCATACACTTGGATATTTTGTCTGTCAAATGCATCCTACAGGTGAACACCTTTCATACTGCCTATCTATGTATGGAACAGGTCGGTGGCACCATCTTAGTCTGTCCAGGGGAACAGAAAAGATGATTCTGTTGCTATTATATGATTATAATTCACATCTCCAGAGGTTCTGCTGGGTAACGCCTTCTACAATGTAATGCAGCCATCCTGACGAAGTGGGATTTTCTCCCACGGAAACTCATGCAGTAAATAAATCTGTTTAGTCTTTAAAAGTGCCACAGGACTCTGTTGTCTTTCTACAATAGACTAACACGGCTACCCCTTTGGACTTTTAGAAAAGTTAGGGATGTAACCCATTCAAACAATGACCTCACTTTCTATTCAGTTTTTATTTTAAAGGGACTCTGGCAAATCCCCCATCTCTGCTTCCCTTTGGGCTAGTCACCAAGTTCAAATTCGTAAGTGGAATCAACTGGAATTCCCTCAAAGTTTGGAGGCACCCTTTCCAGTGCTGCATTTTGGACCTCTCTCTATTTCTGGCCTCTTGAAAGAACTGAAATTTCCAGAGGGGTAGCCGTGTTAGTCTGTGTACAGCAAAAACAACAAGAGTCTTGTGGCACCTTATAGACTAACAGATTATCTTCGGCATAAACTTTCGTGGGCTATAACGAAGTGGATTATAGCCCACGAAAGTTTATGCCAAAGATAATCTGTTAGTCTATAAAGTACCGCAGGACTCTCGTTGGTTTTTTTGAAAGAACTGAGTAATTCAGTAGTTTATTTGGCTGCAGAATTGATGTCTCGCTCTCCACATCCTGCCATTCATGCTGATTTTTAAATGATCACGAGTAAACAAAAAATAAAATTCTGCCGAACAATTAGATTTGCGGGGGCAAGAGCCACATTTCTCATCAAGTCCTAATTGTCTTACTGTAATTAAAACAACAACAACAACAAAAAGTGGTGTGCACTAAAATTAAATAGCTCACAATTTATGTTGCCTGAAGAACAGACCCTTTGTATGATCAAAGAATTCAGTATACGTGTGACAGTATATCTAGTTGTATATGAACTGAGAGAGATCGGTGCTTGCCTGTCTGTTTGCCATTCAGGATTCTCTGCGAACAGACAGCAAATGGGTGTGGCATTGTGGTATTGCCAGTTTGTTTCTTGGCTGAAAGTTTTTAGTGTCGATTGACCTTGGCAAAGATGTTAGAGGCAGCAATCAGTCCTGCAGAGTGGCTCTGGATTCCTTGGCTATGTCCACACTGGCAAGTTAGTTTGAATTAAGGAGGCTTAATTCGAACTAACTAAAGCCATAGCTATACTAATAAGTTCGAATAGGGTATTCGAACTAAAGGGTTCATTCGAACTAACTAGTTGGAATTAGCCAATGTGGCCATGTTAATTTGAACTAATTTCTTAGTACGAACTAATCGGCCCATTGAAATGAATGGGGATCGCTAATTCGAACATTCATGGCACTTGCTTAGTTCGAACTAACTTTTTCTAGTTCGAATTAAGCTAATTCAAACGAACTAAAATTAGTTCGAATTAGTTAGTTAGAATTAACTAATTCGAACTAATTTTAGCAAGTGTAGACATAGCCCTTGAGCCCAATCAAGTCCTAAATAACTATGTTAAAAGTGACTTTGTGGGGCCCCACGGTTGTTTCTTGCTTATTTCCAAGTCACATTTTCTCACTTTAAAACAAAAGAATTTTCTCCCCCTCCCAACCCCAGGCATACCTGCCAGTCCTGCAAGCTCCATTCTCACCATTTTGTGCATTATCGCCAGTAATGAAGATACTGCAGTCCAAATTCTGTTTGGTGACTGCGAATTCTGCATTTCTATGTCGTCTTTGGAGAGAGGCGAGTGTGAGCGAGGGCAGAACATGCCTCACAACTGAACTTAAGTAACTCCGGCGAATGAGCCGGAATAGAATCCAATTCTCTCCCCCACTGTTGGTTTGGGTCTGCTGGGATATAAAGCAGCATGTACGACTCCGAAGGACACAGAAAGCTGATTTGTTGAGTAAGCAGGTACGGTTTTATCTAGTCCTTTGGTTGCCAATGGGCACTTTTAAATAAACTAACCCTGTGCCCCTGAAATTGATGAAACAGTGCTCCTTCCCCAAGGTGTTGGTAAATTCAGACTGGAAAAGGTTGCCATTGTAGAGTTACAGGAATAAAAATAGAGAGGGATAAGCCCACTAGGTTTCCTTTTTAGGTAGTTTTGTAATAGTGTGCTTAGCACTATTTCTGACTGAAAAGTGTTTGTCCACTGTATCCAGAGCCAGATTTCCAAAGAGACCTGAAACTAGCTGCTGCTTAACAAACAAGAAGTCTGGTGCCACTTTTAAAGACTAACAAATGTATTTATCGCATGAGCTTTTGTGGGAGAAAATCCCTCTTCATCAGACTCTTGAAGATGGGGAACTTACAGAATGGGAGCAAAATAAATGTAAGGGAATGTGAGTCATAGGATCAGGTCAGACTGTTACAGCTGCCGGTTGCACGCATGCACAAAATCACCTGTACACGCAGGTTTGTGCTCTGATGTACACAGATGAGAGAATATATGCATGCCGTATCTGAGCTGTCACTTTTTTGCACTTTGAGCAATCAATTTACGTTAATATTGATGTATGCTACTACCCGATCTCAATGGAAGAGCTGGATGCTCACTCCCCACATTTGTTAAATGATTGCACAAGGTAGACGACGCTGGAGAATCACATCCCTCCAGAGCAAACCCATTTAGCATTGTCTTTACGCTCCCATTCACGCATGGTAAATGCTGGTGAGTGAATTCATGCTTTTGGGGAGAGTTAAATCTGATTTTCTGCAAAAATACTTCACGCATAAAAAGAGACTGTGTTTGAAAACTGGCTCTCAGACACAAATTAAACCACACATCTGTCTCTTTCACTGTCTGAATATTCTTTGCGGTAGGGTGGTTGCGTTGGCTAAACCATATTCTGACTAATTTTATGTGTACCCACCTGACTCTGGAGCAGTTTGGCTAACTAGATTATTCAGATGCAGAGTTAAAATTGGACGACTAGAGATTCCAACTTTCAGCCGCACAAGTAGTGATTTTGAGTCAGTACAGTGAACCACGTGTAATTCACAGAAGATTAAGTCACGGTGATGAAGTTGCCCTCAGTAGATGGTGCACAGAAACTTTTTTCCTGTTGTTGGTATTAATACACATTCTTATGACGCCGGATGTAAGGAACACACTGGTTCTTCATGTCTATTTGAGGATCATTCCTGTTCTTCTTATTTCCATTGTCACCGCCTCCACAAAAGCATAAAAAGGGGAACCGGTTGCCAGAAAAGAGCATTAAACTCTGCTGGTTCCACCACAGCTGTGCAGTCTTGAAATAGAAGCTTCCCGAGAAGAACACCGAAGAAGGTTTTTTAATGCCCTGTAGCCGAGCTCCATCTTGAAGAAGATGGGAATTTCCCTGGAGGCCTACAGCTAGGTTTTCTTAAAGGCAAAATGGATAAAACTACACGTGCGGAGGAAAAGCTTGTTGTGCCAAATATATCGGAGAAATGATTTAAAAACAGATTTCCTGCCTGGGTGGAAACCATCCAAGTGGAATGTTGCCTGCTGGCCATTGCATGTGTGGCCAAAATTTCTACGCCTTCTGGTGAGAACACTGCCGTTAAACTAATTGTAAAGATTGCATTCGGGTTTGGTCATTCATCTCACATTCAGTTTAACAGCGAATCACCCAACTGAGCCTCCCAGTAAAATATATGTGCATGTAATCCCTGGTATGGAGGGTTGCTAATTTACCAGCATGTGTAAATAGGGGAAGCCATACAGGATGTGCTGGAGATCACTGGGTTCAAATAGTTCAGGGCCATTTGATTCCATGAGGGAGAGCTCTCTGCCATGATTCTGGTTCTACAGCAGGACACCCCAGCAATCCTCTTCTCCTATGAAGGGAAATGGAGGCAGTGCCAGCTATTTAAACAACTGGATCCTGGACCCTTTAGGGCTTTAAAATCATGAATTTCTCAGGCCACCGCTTTCTGGTTTTCTTTCTCCCTGTTTTGTATGAGTGCATTCCCTTCTTGTGCTGTTTGCACCCGAGTGGGAGGGGATACTACTGGAGGGACCAGAGCTAAGAGGGCTCATGCGTTTGTTCTCTGTGAGATCTTATTGCTATAGCTCCTGTTCACCTTCTTGTGGCATCTTAAAAACTAACAGATGATGTTGTGTATCTATACGCCTAAAAAACTGAAATTTCCACTTCATGTGTCTGACAAAGTGGTTTCTAGCCCACAGAAGCTTATGCCCGAATAAATTTGTTAGTCTTTAAGGTGCCACGGAACTCCTCATTTGTTTTACTGAAACAAATTAACACGGCTACCCCTCCTGAACTGTTCACCTTCTTGTAGTGTCAGACTGCTTTCATTCAGACTGGCCTCCCTTCATCCGAGTTTCCAGGATTAGCTCTTGAGCTATAGAAGCTCTTTTATTTAATCATCAGATGGGAATGGTCAGGTTTCTCACTTACTCCCATCTGTGGTTACAAGGTGCATTCAGTGATGGATAACACTGAGACAACAGAGTCCTGTGGCACTTTTAAAGACTAACAGATTTATTTATCGCATGAGCTTTCGTGGGAGAAGTGGGATTTTCTCCCACGAAAGCTCATGTGATAAATAAATCTGTTAGTCTTTAAAAGTGCCACAGGACTCTGTTGTCTTTCTACAATAGACTAACACGGCTACCCCTTTGGAATTTGGATAACACTGAGATATGGTAACTTACGCAAGCAGGATGATACCCTGAGTATAATATATACAAATATTCTCAGACGCTAGGGGTTCAGTGTAAGGAAAACCAGAACAGGGCCCTAAAATAATACAACTTGGGGCAATTGGGAGGGGCAGATTTAAAAAAAATAATTTACTAGGTTAAGCCTACAAAATGTGTGACGTAAGTGCAAATCCACGTCATCTTATGTCCGACATACATTTGCCTATGCCAAGTGGTCATTGATCTCTCTCCTACATTTGCACAGTTAGTTGCATTTTTTTTTCCTCATGCAAATTCAGGCTTTAGGGCTGACTAATCTATCCTACTTACACTGGCTTGTTTGAAATTATTCCCGATTTACACTGGTGTAACTGAAAGCAAAAACCGGTCCCTCATGCAATTACCGGTTTGTGTCCCCACATGGTACATTCTGCAGTCATGATGAAGGCACTTTGGAATATTTAAGTCCTTGTCAAAAAATGTTAAATCTCTAATAGTTTGTGTACCCAAACATGAAGAAATATTGAGTGTGGCTGAGTTTTGCCGTATTCTAAAGCCTATTGTGTAAATCATTCCCAGCTGCAATTTTTTCTCATATATGTATCTCTCTTTTTATGTTCTCCATCCATATTTCATTCCTTACAGACTCCAACTTAGGGCCTCTCCATGGTGTAAATCAGGAGTGACTTGTAAAATCAAAGGTGTTATGCTGATGTAAATGAGTAAAGAATGAGACCTTACTCTTGTTTTGTTCTAGTTGGACAGAGGTAGTTACTTTTTCTCACTTTATTACACAGCAGCTGATTTTTGCTGCTAGGTTGGTTGGTTGGTTTTCTAGGCTATTGCTGTAAGTTTAAAAAATACCTCTCAAAGCTTGTTATAGGCTTGTTTGTAAGACCTGGCATGTTGTTTTCATTTTGTCTCTTGTTCACATTTGTACCAACTGCTTAGAGGTCTTCCTGGCTTTTCACACCATCTTGTCCTGATATATTACAGTGAGGCAAAATCAGTTCACTTCCAAGGATGACATTGTATTGAAGGATCTGGCTTTGACATCTTACGATCAGATTCTTGGCTTACCAAGATGGCTTTGTCTCTGTGTCTTTGCAGATTCCCTATGCAGCAAGCTTGATCAGGAAAGAAAAGCTCGGCGCACACCTCAGCAAAAGCTAAAAGGTACTGCCACTGGACTAACAGTTATGCAGTGGAGAAAGGGGTGCTCTTCTTCCTACCCCTTTCTCCATGGCCATTTGATGGGAAAAGCCCTCCATACGGAAGCCACTGTCTGCAGTCGAGGAGTTCCTGGCTATGGATTGCAAGCAGAGAGACACACTTCCCTGCAGCCAGGACTTAGGGGCCAGATTCCATGAGAAGAGTGGGGTTTAGGATGCATCTCTATCACCAGTCGTTCCCATTGGCTAGCTGAGGAAGCTCTTCACTGAATTTGCTGGCTTTTGTGAATCCCATTCTTTGGGGCCTGTCTCTTCCCATGCACTGTATAAGGAACTGGGGCTCCAAGTCAGGTTTTGGAGATTCCAGTGGTTTTCTAGGCACCTAAGTCCCTTTGTAGACTGGGCCAAAGGTACTGCAGGAAGAATAACACTCCCAAAGATGCGGGAAGATTGAGGAAGCATTGGTGGATCCATTACCAGGTGGCAGAAGCTCCTAGTATTTTTGTTCTATTGTTGGTCTGGTGAAGCAAAGAGAGGCTGGGAGGAGGGAGAAGGACAGAGCATATTGACTTGGCAGTGACTTATGTCGCAAACTCTGGATTGTGGCAATACTGAATAAATCCATCGAGAACAATAGGAAGATTAGAAAATGGGGAGTTTCTATTTACACAGGGTGGCCATGGTAATCCTTAATGGAAAGAAATTATGGAGAAAGTCTGGAGCATTTGAACAAGGTTTTGATAATATAGATTGTTTTAACTTGCCTGCACTTTGGTGGAAAAAAAGATTTAAACGTAAAGATCTTAGACATAAACAGAGGGCAGCTAGACAGATAACTGACATTCCCTGCACCCAAACAATTGCATAGTTAGTTACACAGTCTTTCATGACATTCGTATTGTTCTAGTCAACTCTGTATAATTCTTCTACTACTTTAACCACCCATACGATCACTCACTGCCTTCCACTAGATTCTATATTACATACCAATTTACAATACAATTAAAACATACTAATAAATTTAATTTAAAAAATCCCTAAAGAAGGGAGGGAGACCTCCACTGGAGTAATTCAATAAAGGGTTGATCTAAAATAAAAATGTCCGCCTGAACAGATCGTTAGCCCTCTAATTCTTTTCTGCAAGAGGTAAGGTTTTCATACCCGCACATTCACTTCACAGAAGCTGTGGCATCACAATGCACAATTCCTCTTGTTTATCCGCAAAATGAGCGAAGGATTGATGCATTTCTCATGCTGTTTTTGTTTTCAGTGACATCCCTGCAGACGTCAGGGATTTCTCTAAGTAGACCCTAGTGCTTTTGAAAGATTAGTGGTTACTTAAATGCTAAGCTAAATCAGCCAAGCGGAGAATCACAACCATATTGTTAGAAGTAATTTCTGATTCTCATCGTGCCAAGCAAAGAGCTGCCTCAAAAGGAAATGCATGCACACAAAAAATACACTGAGGGAGGTAAAGAAATGTTGCATTTGTGAAGTAGCCACAAACTAGTGAATTAATGCCTGATGTGTCTGATGAGAGTAGCCCTTGAAATATCATCTTTCCTTCCAGTTCTAGCAGGCGTATTGACAACATCCAGGGGAAAGAAGCTTCTTAAAACTATGTTCAGCCTTCTCCAGTAAATCATACCGTGTTCTTTAGAGAATGCTCTGTGTCTCTCAGCAAACTGTTGTGTGCCGGACATCGTTGCTTCCTTCAGGTGTCCTGAACAGGCTAACAGCTGTAATATATTGTGGTCTATTGACCATACTTCGTTAATTACTCTTTGCACATCACTTTACTGAGGGGATCTCAAAGTGCTTCACAGACATTAACTAGCAAATTCTCAAAAAGTGCCTGTGAACTGCCTGCTCTGTTATTTCTATCCCCTTTCATGGATGGCATTAACTGAAGCACAGGAAAGGAGGCGAAAGGTGCGGTCATCCCCACATAGACGTCTTTGCAACCCGTTGGAATCGCAAGTGCTGCCTTTTCTGCTCTCTCCAAGGCCGGGAGATGGACTCACTCTCGGGTGGTTTGCCCAAGGTCACGTAGGGAGCTGAGTCCTGACTTCATTTCCCTGTTTTAACCACTAGATGACACCCTTGATGAAGTCTCTCTTATCTGTTCCATTTGTAGTTACTGTTTTGAAATAAAAGGGGCACATACATTTTGTAAAATTTAGTAAAGAAAAAAATTGCTACCTTCGATAAACCCTTGTGCGCTCTCTCTCTCTCTCTCTTTATAACAGAAGCACTGGATCCTCTACAGCTATCTTGTAAGATACAACCTGCCACTCAGAAATCTGGTTTGTATAAAGACTGAGAAATGGAAGGGCTTGGGAATTTAAAATGCAAACAAAAATATCAGGTTCCTATGAGCCGAAGGACAAGTGACCTCAAAGCATCATGGACAACCATGTAAAATAGAATGTAGCAGCCATTTATTAGTAAAAACAAACAAAAATGCCTGTCCTGGATCTTTTGGTGGTACCAAAGTTTAAGTCTTTGTGTTTTTAGAAGGACTTCTGAACTTGATAGAGTCTGAGACTATGCTTTTGAGTCACGTGGAGAAGCTGTGAAAGGAATTGCTGGACCTTTCAATGCCACAAACACTGGAAGCATCCGCAAGTTCATCTTTTGCTTTCAGTAGTGATTGTTTTATGGAAAGAAACGCGTGTCTTATCAGATGGGCCAGAATCACATTGGAATAAATGGAAGGAAGAGCATTAGCCATACACCGTGCTTTTTAAAAGCAGACTGGAAATTCTAAAACCCCCTTCCTCCCAGTCCCTCCCCTCCTGCTCTGGTACTTTGCCTGCTGAATGAATTAAGATTGTACTCTCCTGGAAATATTTTACAATTTAATATTGAGTGTAATTAAGAATATAATCACTGTTATCAAAAAAAGGTATTTAACTCTGTTGTAGTTTCTTTATCATTCATGTGGATAAAAAGTCTATAATAAAAAAAAAGAAAAGTATGACCTAATACTTGTGCTTTCCTGTAGTTTCATGGTGAGTTGATTTGCTAATGAAAAGAACAGGAATGTTGTACATGGAGATATATTTTTTAGGAAATATTTTAGCTTGCAATTATTTAAATACATTTTCTTTTAAAGTGGAAAGTTTTAAAGTTTTTAGAAAGTAAAGTTTAGCAGCAAATAAATGAAGTTACTGGTGATGTAGGATTTTCAAATGTGCTCCATTTTCGCTGAGCCCTGCTCCCATTAATGTCATTGGGGGTTTTACCATTGACGTCAATGGAATAGAGGTAGGCCAGTTCCGAGGGCTTTTGAAATCACACCCATAACATAACATGTTTTCAAATTATATGTAGTATTGATTGCTTTAACATTTTGAGTGAAATTCACATACACACACACACACACACACACACACACTGGTGATCTACACACCATGTGATCCTTCAGTGTAGAGCTCCAGGGGTTTGAAGGACCTTATATGCTCCCTCAATACTATTGTGAGTTTTACTTTTGGGCCAGACCTTACCCAATCAAAGCTGTTTTGGTCAGTTGTAAAGGGTCTCAGGGCCAAACCAATGTGGTATTAAATGCAATGGAAAGTAGGCACTTTGATGGAGATGCAAATTGCAGAGACTGCAGGTCCCATTGCATGCTGGGACCTGTAGTTTCTGCAGGCTGTCTCTCTTCTAATAAAACCGAAGATGGCCATTAGTTATGTATTAGAATTCCCTTTCAGCCCTCAACTTGTGTTTTGACCACTCTTGTTTTAGAGTTGGATGAACCTCATTGTATCAATAACAAAGCTTACCCAATTAGAAAAGTTCCAAAGGGGTAGCTGTGTTAGTCTAGTTCAGCAAAACAAGCAAGGAGTCCTGGTAGCACTCTTACTAACCAATTTAATTTTAAAAGTGCCACCAAACTCCAGGGCTACGTCTACACTGGCAATTTAAGTCGACTTAAGGAGGCTTAAGTCAACTTAAATTAAGCCATGTCCACACTAGGCTTTCATTAAGTCAACTTAATGAAAGCTTAAGTTGACTTAGTTATTACCACTCCTTAAGTCGACTTAAGGACAGTGTGGATGTGGAGTAACCCCGAAGTAGACTTTATTAAGTCGACTTAAGGGTGGTTAAGTCGACTTGACTAAGTCGACTTAAAGCTAAGTCAACTTAGTCCACTTTGTTAGGTCGACTTTAATAAAGTCAACTTAACAAAGTCTATTTAACTTTTCTAGTGTAGACATAGCCCTTTTTTGTTTTCCAGTTAGCAAAGGAACCCTTGCTGTTTCTAAAAGGAGAGTTGATTTTCAGATGTGTTGAGTACCCACAGCTCCTATTGGCTCCCAACAAGCAGATACTAAAATTGTATTCTTCTTAAAAAGAATGTTTATACTGTAATCCAGAACACACAGGTATACCCTCTGCTTTGCAAGTTGCATTGTAAAATATTGCTATTGGGTTTACTCCAAATGCACTGTACTGCAAAACCTAACTTGACAACAGTATGCACGTTAGACGAGTTAGGCTCTGTGCATCCTCTTTGCTGGATCATAGAATCTGGGCATGCCCATGTGACATTCTCCTCCTGAAATCTGGACTGCTGCCACCCCAATTCTCTACTCCCAGGGCTTCGAGTTACCCTGCCTTGCTGTGTGAATCCCCACTCCTGGGGCAGCTCATGCCCAGCCACCCTGCGTGTAATCAGTCCCTCACCCAGTGGAAGAGAGCTCTCACTAACCAGTCATGGGGTACTCCCCCAGCCAGTAACCCAATTCCCAGATGCAGCCCTGGGGACACCGTCATGCAGGGTCCAGTGCATCCCCATTGCACCCTGCAAGCTCATTTACCCTGGTCCATCAATTTAACAAAGAAATTATATGCACCAGCTTTTTCTCTGTCCGGCCTTGCACACCCTCTCCTTCAAAGATCTACACTACTTCAGATAAAACAAACGTAAGTGTATTGATTAGTGTGATTTTAAGTGAATACAAGTCAAATCAATATAAAGTCAGATAATTAATTCAGTCAAGGAGGTAATTTAGATTCCAGACTAAAAGATCACTCTTTCAGTCATGTTCAGCTTAGTCACAGGCTTGGCCACAGATAGTTTTAGCCAGTCTCTGCCCTGTGGGTAGGTGTCAGTCCTTGGTGCTGCTTAGAGGATGGAATCAATGGAAAAAATCCGCAAACAGCTCAAGGTTCTTTTTCTTTCCAACCCTCCTCAACTCCCCCTGGAGTCAGGTGATTGCCCGTGTCAGCAGTGAGCAAGATCTTTCCCTCTTGAGCCAAGGTGCTTAAGCTACTTTGTTCTTATATGCATGCCTCTGCAAGCAAATGGATGGGCCATTCTGTCCAAGGGGAAGCTCCAGTCCAACTGAAGGGTTGAAATGATATTAGCCTACTATGGCCCAGATGGGTAATCTCTAATAGGTTTATTAGTAAGCTGTTCTTGTTATATGTTTCCTCTAAAATGCTTTTACCCTAAGAATAAATGTACTCTGCTGGCATGGTAATGTGTAACTGCTAGCCTACCCTGTTCGTTGTCCTCAGACAGAAAGCAAAGTACAATATAATGTGTATACTGCTGTAGTGAGGGAGTGTGGCCCCCCCCAGAGATAGACAGCCTGGACCCAGTTATACCTGGGTGGGCGGAGCTGGAGGCGGCCTGTCCATCAGGCTGGAAGCAAGTGGGCGGGACAGGAAGTATAAAGGGGAAGCCTGAAAGCTCAGTGAGAGGGAGGCAGCCGAAGGGGAAGGGTGTCTCTCTGCTCCCTCCCTAGCACCAGCCTGACCACTACCCCGCTGAAGACCTACCTGTGGCCCCGATGGTCAATGGGACCCCGCTGGGACCGCCCGCCGAGACCGGCCACACAGGAACCTGAACCCAAAGGAATTCCTGGACCTGCCGCTGCCCACGCAGCTTGCAGACCCTTCGGACGACAGCCTCCCGGTACCGAGCTGCGACTTGGAGGAGCTCCCTCTGGCCAGTGAGGACGCACCACCCCCGGAGGCTGGCTGCGACCTGGAGGAGTTACCCTTAGTGGATGATGTGGACGGGCTTTGTGACCTCCCCCTGGGTGACTACCCTGAGGAGGATGGCGACGGGGGCCCAGAGCAGGTACCAGCAGGAATGGGGGCAGAAAGTGGCCCAGGGGACCGGGAGGCCTATTACGACTCAGTGATGCCTGAATCCGTGTGCCCTGGTGGAGATTCCGCCGGGCCCGTGGTAGAACCCTGTGCCACGGATAGGGACCTGGGCTGGGACGCAGTGGAGTTGGGTGGGCCTGCGTCCCCCTGCCTCCCCCCTTCTGGTAAACCCCCAGAAGCCTTGGCTGGTGGTGAGTCTCTCCTTCCTGACGTGGAGACTTAGGTGCCCGGTTGTTTTTCCTGCCTGCCCCACTTGGGGACCAGAGACAGTTTTGTTTATCCTGCCTGCCCCGCCCAAGGGCGCTGCAGCAGGTTGTTTCTCCTGCCTGCCCTGCCCGAGGAGCCAGAGACAGTTTGCTTTCCTGCCTGCCCCACCTGGGGGTCAGAGATAGCGTTGTTTCTCCTGCCTGCCCCGCCCAGGGGCCAGAGACAGAGTTTCTTTGCCCGTTCACCTGCGGGGCGTGAGGCAACCCCGCTTGCGTCTGCCTGAATCATTGGGCAGAGAGACTAAGAGAAAGGCCAGGCACCTAGCCGTGGAGGGCCGGTTGCCTGGCTTACAACTGCCCTTTAGGTAGTCTGGCATGCTGGGGCTAACACAGTCTCAGGCAAGGAGCTGTACAGCTGTAGCACCCCTGGTCAGAAGGGAGGGAGACATGGGTCTTTGCCCCAAGACAGGTGATGGATAGCAGCCTGAAACCTTAAATAGGTGCCCATGAGGGACCCTGGAAAGGGAATACAGGTGCAGTTACCACAGCAACTGTGACATGGTGTGTAATGAGTTGCCAGCGGCCTTTTAAGCGCCCAAAGGCGCACTCTACGGTCATTTGGCACCGGCTTAACTGGTAATTGAAGTGCTCCTTGCTGGGAGCCAAATTGCCAGTATAGGGCTTCATGAGCCAAGGCATCAGTGGGTAGGCTGGGTCTCCTATGATGACTATGGGCATCTCCACATCCCCAACAGTAATTTTATCATCCGGGAAGAAAGTCCCTGCCTGCAACTTCCGGTACAGGCCCGTGTTCCGGAAAATGGGAGCATCATGCACCTCACCTGACCACCCCGCATTTATGTCCGTGAAACGCCCCCTGTGATCCACGAGTGCCTGAAGCACCATGGAGAAGTAGTCCTTCCTATTAATATACTCAGTCGCAAGATGCTCCGGAGTGAGAATAGGGATGTGTGTGCCGTCTATTGCCCCTCCACAGTTCGGGAATCCCATGGCCGCGAATCCATTGACGATCTTCTGCAAGTTGCCCGACGTAACTGTCCTCCGGAGCAGAACACGATTAATGGCTCTGCACACTTGTGAAAGTGCTAACCCGACGGTCGACCTGCCAACTCCAAACTGATTCACAACCGAGCAGTAGCAGACTGGAGTCACCATTTTCCACAGTGCGATTGCGACACGCTTCTCCATGGTGAGGGCAGCTCTCATTTTGGTGTCCTTGCATCGCAGGGCAGGGGCTAGCTCCTCACACAGTTCCATGAATGTAGCTTTCCTCATTCGAAAGTTCTGTAGCCACCGGTCATCATCCCACACCTGCAAAACGATGCGGTCCCACCACTCGGTGCTTGTCTCTCGTGACCAGAACCGGCGGTGCACCGTGTGCAGATGCTCTGTGAAGGAGCTCAGCAATGAGGTGCTGTTGTTCTGCATGGCCATCACTAGCCCAGAGTCAGCCGAATCCTGGTCTGATTCAGAGCTGAACGCCTACTGTGCCACCAGCCGAGATGTATTCATTATGCTGAAGGTGACAGTTGAGATCAGAGCTGGATCCATGTTGCTGCAAAAAGGAGTTCCGGGAAGCAACGCGGTACTGTTGAAAATGGGCGTGAGTTGCTAGTAGCAACTCTCGTGACACAAGGGGAACAGAATGCACCATGGGAAACCAAGACTTTACCCATGGTGCTCAGCGCTACTCTCCTTCTACCCAGGATTCTTAGCGCCGAATCAGGATGGATGGAACTGTGGGATAGGTTCCCACAATTCAATTGGGTTTCTTGTGAAATCGTGAATTGCGGGGGGGAGGGGGCTCTGTTCCATCACAAGGGGCTCAGTGTGGACGCGAAACTGCACTACGAAACCCACGTGACTTTTAAAGCGCAACGGGCTTGTTGCGCAATGATTCCTGTAGTGTGTACATGGCCTGAGGAACTGTCCCACCCTGATGTTTCAGTAGAGGTGGTTTTGGAACAAATTGATACATTAAACAGTAATAAATCCCCAGGACCAGATGGTATTCACTCAAGAGTTCTGAATAAATTCAGTTACGATAATACAGAGCCATTACCAGTGGTATCCATATCCTATAGTTAAATCACCCTCTGACTGTAGGATACCTATTCTAAGGCTGATTTTTTATTTTTTTTTAAATCATTCCAGAGCTGACCCTGGCAATCACCGGCCAGTAAGCCTAACTTCAGTACCAGGTAAACTGACTGAATTGATAGTAAAGAAAAGAATGACCAGACACATAGATCATAGAATATTAGGGTTGGACGGGACCTCAAGAGGTCTTCTAGTTCAACCCCCTGCTCAAAGCAGGATGAATCCCAACTAAATCATCCCAGCCATGGCTTTCTCAAGCCTGGCCTTAAAAACCTCTAAGGATGGAGATTCCACCACCTCCCTAGGTAACTCATTCCAGTACTTCACTGCCCTCCTAGTGAAAAAGATTTTCCTAATATCCAACCTACACCTCCCACACTGCAACTTGAGACCATTGCTCCTTGTTCTGTCCTCTGCCACCACTTAGAAGAGCCTAGATCCATTGTCTTTGGAACCTGTCCTTCAGGTAGTTGAAGGCTGCTATCAAATCCCCTTTACTTTTCTCTTCTGCAGACTCAATAATCCCAGTTCCCTCAGCCTCTCCTCATAAGTCATGTGCCTCAGACCCCTAATAATTTTCAGTGCCCTCTGCTGGACTCTCTCCAATTTATCCACATCCTTTTTGTAGTGGGGGCGGGGTCCAGAACTGGACACAATACTCCAAATGTGTCCTCCCCAGTGCCGAATAGAGGAGAATAATCACTTCCTTTGATTTGCTGGTGTTGTGCCTACTAATACAGCCCAATATGCCATTAGCTTTCTTGGCAATAAGGGCATACTGTTGACTCATATCGAGCTTCTTTTCCACTGTAACCCCCTGGTCCTTTTCTGAACAATTGCTGCTTAGCCAGTTGGACCCCAGTCTGTAGCAGTGCATGGGATTCTTCCATCCTAAGATCAGGACTCTGCCTTGTTCTTGTTGAAACTCATCAGATGTCTTTTGCCCCAAACCTCCAATTTCTCTAGGTCATTCTGTATCCTGTCCCTACCCTCCCATATATCTACCACTTTCCCCAGCTTAGTGTCATCCATGAACTTGCTGAGGGTGCAATGCACCTTGTCCTACAGATTCTTAATGAAGATGTTGAATAAAACCAGCTGCAGGACCAACCTCTGATGCACTCTGCTTAATACTGGCTGGCTGCCAACTAGACATCAAGCTATTTACCACTACCAATTGAGCCTAGCAGTCCAGCCAGCTTTCTATCTGCCTTACAGTCCATTCATCCAAACCATACTTCTTTAACTTGCTGGCAAGAATGCCATGGGAGACCGTATCAAAAGCTTTGCTAAAGTCAACGTATCTCACATCCATGGCTTTCCCTACATCCATAGAGCCAGTCACCTCATCATAAAAGGTGATCAGGTTGATCAGGCATGACCTGCCCTTGATGAATCCTTGTTGATTGTTCCTTACTCTCCTCCATGTGCTTCAAATGGATTCCTTGAGGACCTGCTCCATGATTTTTCCAGGGACTGAGGTGAGGCTGACTGGTCTGCCATTCCTCAGATCCTCCTTCTTCCCTTTTTTGAAGATGGGCACTATATTTGCCTTTTTCCAATCATCCGGGACCTCCCCCAATTCCCACAAGTTTTTAAAGATAATGGCTAATGGCTCTGCCATCGCATCCGCCAACTCCCTCAGCACCCTTGTAACCAAGGAGTTTTGTCTCAAAATATTTAAGACTATTATTGCAGTCAAGGATTTTTGTCCCCAAAATGCTTTAAAACTATCAGATAAAATAGAAGAAGACATTGACAGAAAGACCTTGAAATGGGTTTAAAGCTTCTGACAGACAACAGCAAAGCTGCTCATCATTTGTGGAATGTTAACAGTAGTTAAAGAATGTTATGTTATGTAAATAGACTAGGTAGTGAAAAGGTATAGATGATAGGTAAATTCAGCATTGGGAAATGATCAGTAATTTATCCCCCTTCCCATACCCTTTTTAAGGAAGATCCCAGGTCAAAATGTTGATTCTTTATATCACACCTTAAGAATCCACCTTAACAAATCCTGTATCCCTCACTCCCCTGTCGCCCTCTCCTCTACCTAAAACCACACTCTCACCTCACTCTCCCTCACTCCCTCCCCTACTCAAAATGGCATTCCCTCATGTTGCCTCTCCTTCGCCCCCGCCCCTACCTAAAACAACATTTCTTCACATCGTTCCCCCTCCCCTATCTAAAATGTACATGCCCTTGCATCACTCCTCCTCCCCTCTCTGAACCAGCCTATAAATAGCCAGAGCAATGGCAGGAAAGCTGTGGAGTACCACTGAAGCCCTGAAAGCTGACAAGGTCTCTGTCCCACAGCAGCAGCTTTTCAACACCAAAGAGACAGCCAGCAGCCAACACTGACAGCCTGAACACCAGAGCCAGAGGAAGCAGAGCAGAGCAGATCAAGGAAAAGAGGGGAGGAAGAGAACAGGAGAAATATCAGTAAGGCATTGGTGCGCTTTAGGTTTGGGCAATCCAGTTAACTGAGTCCTGGTTCTATGCCCAAAACCAAAAAGTAATCCATACCTGACAGATCAGAGGGATCTCTAGGGTTTTGTGAGTAAAGGAATGCTTAAAGGCATTCAAGCCAAGGAAGTTGAGTGAATGCTGTGTGTGTGTGACTGAAAAGGGTCTCACCTTCACCCATTCCACAAATGACTGATCACCATTTGCTGAATATTTAGATAATTAAGTATAGGATATTAGTAGTTAAAATAATTGTTAAGAATATTAGTAGTTAAGATATTGTTAAGTTCATTGTATAACTGTTTGTAACTCACGAATAGAGAAAACACTGTACAGAAGAGCAACGATCCATGTAACTGGCTTTTGGCATTACGCTCACTGTGATAGACAGAGAATGATTTCTGTGATAAAATATTTCCAGTTCTTGAATTTCGTTGTATTAATGTAAAGACCAACAAATGTTAATGTTTATTTTCCAAGAATTTTCTGCTGTGTCTGTTCTTGATCAGAAGACTGTATCTGAATTTTCCAGGATCAGTTAACCATTAGGCAGGCAGACCACATTGACTTTACCTCAGCAGCGGTTTTGTTTCTAGGCAAGCAACCACTTAACAGCTGAATGATTTGAGTTCCTGAAGTAACACCCTCGGATGCATTGCATCCGGTCCCATGGACTTGTGTATGTCCAGCTTTTCTAATTAGTCGTGAACCTTTTCTTTCAACACTCAGGGCTGCTCAGCTCCCTCCCATTCTCTGCTGCCCAGTACACTAGGACTGGTGCTGTTCAATATGTTCATAAATGATCTGGAAAGGGGGATTAGCAGATGCAGAGTATTGCTGAATGATCCATCGTGCACGTCCTTTCTCTCGTGCAAACTAAACTAGTTCTTACTTGCTTCTTGCTTTACTTCATCTGAAATAAATCAGCTAGATTGAGAAATGCACGTTTGCTCTTTGGGTGTATTTGAAAGCATGACAACTGAGATACCCTAAATCCATAGGCGGTCTTAGTGGGTGGGCAGCACAGGCAGCTGCTCAGGGCCTTGTGGGGGGGGCAGGGGCCCCACACTGACCCTATGCTGCCTCTGCAGGGGCTGGGGACCCAGTGGCGACCCCAGCAGGGGGCTGGGAGCCAGCAGCGGCCCAGAGAGGGGACTGCAGGGCCGGTGGTGGGGCTGGGAACCTGGTGGTCATCCCGGCAGAGGGTTTGCGGGGCCAGCATGGGAGCTGAGGGGTCCAATGGGGGCAGGGGATGGGGATCCGGCTGGGAGGATGACAGCAGCTTGAGCAGGGGGGCTGTGGGGCCAGCACGGGGAAGGGGGCAGGAGGCCAGCAGGGGGGCCCAGTGAGTGGGGAGAAGGAGGCCAGCGGGCGGCCCTGGTGAGGCTGAGGGAGGCAAAAGTCAAGGACAGGGCCTGCCACGTGCCATCTTTGACTTTTGTCCAGGGCCCCAGAATCCCTAAAACCACCCCTGCCTAAACCAGAGGATATTCAATGCCATTTTACTAGGGTACCTTACAGTACTTTGATTGCTAAGGGATTTCATTCCATTCATTCCCCTTAAAGGCTTTTTCAGGTTTTGTTGTCTCTCTTTGGAAATAATTAAGTGAGTCATGCAGACACAATTTCAAAGTAACTATGTACCTAAGTATCTGTTCACATGCATCTCTGAATAACACTTTTATAAACTGTTATCTTATCTCAGTACCAATGGGGTTCAATCAGCAATCGATTTATAATGGAGTCTGTGGGAATTTTTGCATGAACAAAGATTGGCTCAGGACAATAGGATATGGCCCATTTAATAGTCCTTTCTTCACAGGCAGGAAGTTATAAAGCAGCTGGGGTTTTTAACAATACAGTAATCAAAATCCACTGTAGTTTATCACTTCTAAAGAAAGTTATTGCTGGGTCTTTCCAATGTTCCTGTTTCCTAAGGATCCTCATTTTGTTAATTAGAAATAAGAGCAGAAGTCCCAGGAGTCTGACTGGGAAAGTCCAAGAACAAGTGGGAGCTGCTCCTGAGATTGGTAACATTCAAAAACCAGTAGGAGAACACTTCAATCTCCCTGGGACATTCTGTAACGGACATGAAAGTTACAGCAGTTCATCAAAAAAAACCTTCAAAACCAAACTCCAGCATGAAACGGCTGAGCTGCAATTCATATGCAAACTTGACACCATCAGATTAGGTCTGAATAGGCACTTGGAATGGCTAAGTCATTACAAAAGGTAATTTCCCCTCTTTAAACATTCTCGCCTTCTCATCTATTGGTGTTACAGGGCCCACTTCCACACTCTTTGAATCAAAACAACTTGGTTGGTTTGCTGAAATAGACTAACAGACTACCCTTCTGGAACTGTTTAAAGTAACCTTGTGACCCACCCTTCTCCGCATGTGTATATATACCTGACATACAGCAATTTCTATTTCATGCATCTGAAAAGCTTATGTGATAAATAAATTTGTCAGTCTTTAAAAGTGCCATGGGACTCCTTGTTCTGCTGAAGTAAACTAACCTGGCTATGCCTCTGAAACTCATCAATTAACTGTTTACCACTCTTGTGTTCTGTACGTTGTCTTTCATGAAGGGCTTTACCTCAGAAGTTCCTAATCTTCACTCTTCTTGTTCCTCATACTTTCTGTAACACTTTGAGGCCAGTTGTAGCAAAATTAGGGCTGTGTTACACTAGACTAGCCCCTTCTTAATGAACAAATCTGTCTCCTGTGGGCTAGATTGTAACTTTGCAAGCTGCATTGAGTCGGGAGCCGTGTGTAGCTGTTCCATATCAGGAGCAATGCAGAGAATTAACTAAAACCTAGACAATAACAATTCCCCCACCTCCAACCCAATCTCACCTGACTCTGAGAATGACTTTATAACAATATTGCTTTTCAAAATTAAATCACAACCTAGGACAAACTGTTGGGGTTATTCTTTGACTACATTCCTATATTCTTCTACTTTCCTTTAATGGGTTCCTCCATGTAGCTTTGTTTTGTTTATGCTATCAAATGTGTTATCCCGTGATGTTGGTTGGTCGATTGATTTGTCCAATGATACATTACAAGAGACTTCTGTTTCAAGATTGTTATTCTATAGCTAAGGAAATGCTTCAATAAAAACACTGCACTTGGCACTTACTGTACTGTGTTTTTCATCTCCAAATATTAATGAATCCTATGACATCCACACAAGATACGTAAATGAGTCTACTAAGGTGTAAAGAGTTTAGTGACTCATCTTTGGAGATATTTACGGTCCATAAGAACATAAGAAAGGCCGTACTGGGTCAGACCAGAGGTCCATCTAGCCCAGTATCTGTCTACCGACAGTGGCCAGTGCCAGGTGCCCGAGGGAGTGAACCCAACAGGCAATGATCAAGTGATCACTCTCTTGCCATCCATCTCCATCCTCCGATAAGCAGAGGCTAGGGACACTATTCTTAACCCCTTTCTGGCTAATAGCCATTTATGCACTTAGCCACCATGAACTTATCCAGTTCCCTTTTAAATATTGTTATAGTCCCAGCCTTCACAACCTCCTCAGGTAAGGAGTTCCACAAGTTGACTGTGCGTTGTGTGAAGAAGAACTTCCTTTTATTTGTTTTGAACCTGCTACCTATCAGTTTCATTTGGTGACCCCTGGTTCTTGTATTAAAAGTTAGATAAAACCCTGGCTAGGATGATTTAGTGGGGGTGGTCCTGCTTTTAGCAGGGGGTTGGACTAGATGACCTCAGGAGGTCCCTTCCAGCCCTATGATTTTATGATTCTATAACTTAGCCAAGGCCAGAGCACATATTCCTGGCACAGCCAAGCTTAGAACACAGAAACCAAGCTCTGTGCTCCAAGCCTCTGACCATGTAGCCTCTCATTTTTACCTCTTGTGACATGTGAAAAATGATTTCTTAGGCCCTGTTTACCCTTGCTAAGTTACACTGGCACAAATCAAGTCTTATGTTGACTTTGCTTGACTACACCATTCTCTTTGCAGACAAGGGGAAGGAACCTCCCTCTCCATTATGGCTCCAAACTCTATGTTTTGTTTCTAATTTCAAACTTTTCAACCAAATCTTATTTTATAGCTGGGCAGATATCTCCCAAAAAATTGCAAACACTGGGTTGAATGAATTAAAACTGTGAATTCACTTCAATGGTATTTGAGGGCCACTGTTTCCCATCATTTCCGCCACAGGATCATATTTGTTCACAAGGGTGTTTGCAGAAGAAGTCATGTTTCAGGTGCTCATGTGAGTATTTTCACTGGAAGTGTTGACAGGAGATGTGGGCACTCAGCACTTTGCAGGAGAGGTTCAGCATCATGCAAGACTGGCTTCCTTTTTGAAGGGGGTTGAGAGGGTAGGTGTAGTAGGGGTCCTGCGGAAGACATTGTAACGCGAAAGCATAGATGGGCCGCGGGTAGGGGCAAGGCTGAAAAATCCAAACCAATGTACTGCTGTGAGACCTTGAATTAGTGAACCCACAGTGCTTGCCAAAGTATGTACTTATCCTGAATGTTTTGCTAGCTGAACTATGTATTCACTTTGCTTACCAAGAGATGCTCCCACCTTGCTTCCCAAAACATGTTTTTACCTTGCTTGCTAAAATATGCCTTGAACTACTGAACTTTCTTTGCTTGCCAAATGTATTGCCATGACAACCCTATCGTAACCTGGTTTGAGCGGTATAACTACGGGGAGGGTGAGAGTCTCCTCCGGGTTTTTGACGCCACACGTTGTGGTCTCCTGGTCCGTGGGGTCTTCACCTCCCAGATAATGGCTCTCCTCTGGTGTGTAGTTATGGTGAGTGAATAAATCATTCTTCTGCTGCTCTAACCTGACTCAGGTGTTGTCATCTCGCCGGATCCCGATACCTGCACAATACAGTAGGTTATAAAACATCTTTCATAGAGAGCCTGATCTGAAGCCCACTGAAGACCATGTAGAGACTTGTTGGCTTTAGTTGGGACCGATAAATAGAATCCCAAAATGTTTCTATTTAGTAAGACAAGGTGGGGGAGGTGATATCTTTTATTGAACCCACTCCAGTTGGTAAAAAAGACAACTTCTTCTTCCTGTCCTCACTCTCAGTATCTTTTCAAGACTAGGACATTTGTTTCTGTTTCTAGTACAATGAGTAAAATTTTCAAATGTGTCTGAGTGACTTAGGAGCCAATATCCAATTTTCAAAAGTGAATTGGCCAGATTTTCAACAGCATTTAGATGCCCAAAGAGGCAGATAGGCACCTGTTGGGATTTTCAAAAGAATCTATGCAGGTTATATGTCTAACTCCCATTGAAATCTACAGGAATTAGGCACCTATTCTACTTAGGTGCTTTAGAAAATCTCAGCAGGCACCTATCTGCATCTTTAGGTGACTACCTATAGAAAACTGGTTCTTAGTCACTTTTGAAAATTGAAAATGGGTTCATCACTTCTGAAACTGGAGCTTAGGTTCCTAAATCACTTACGCTCCTTTGTCATCTGTATGCAGATGTATTCATTTTTCATAATACAGGAAGTTCCTCAAAGAATGACATCAAAATGTTCAGTGGTTCATCATTTTGGATCCTCCTTGTTTCATCCCTTTGTTCAATCTACCAGACTTTATAGTTTCTTTAACTGCTTCTTCAGGTTTAAGATTTGATTTAGAAGCCGGAGGAATTACTATTCTCTATTTAACTGCCAGACTGGGATCCACAGTTGTATTTCTGGCTGTGTCCCAGCGTTGCCTTACGAAAGTGACTTAGCATCTTTATGACTTGGGTTTTCCAGCTGGGGTAATACTTCTATGCCACACCTGGGTGTAAAACAGATTAATGTTCCTAAAATGTTTTGAGATCCGCAGATTAAATATGCTCTAGAAATAAAGAATACTATTATTAAGTGAAAAGTTCTTGTATTTTTATGTCTTCATTTTTATAACATCCTTATAGTGTATGGTAATATGGGTATCAAATGTACTGAAGATTAAAAACCTCAATGGGAAATTGTGTCAATAGCAATAATTAAATTTTAACTGTCTGAGAGTACACCACTTTTGAACTGTTCAGCTGTGTTAACTGAATGAAAAAGCAACTGCATGAAGAGTGTCACACCCTCTTTCAGCAAGGGGCATAAACAGCATGCCAAATAATTGTAGTTACAGGATAATTAAATGGCATTTTCCTGCTGAGCTCCACTGAGGAAGTACTGCCTAAAAAAATGAATTTTGGGGAGTCAAGCAGTATTCCTCTAAAATTCCCAGCTTGGGCGATGGCCCCAGTTCATCAAAATATTTAGAGCCTGATTCGGGAAGGGTATGTAAACGTGTGCTTAAAATTAAGCATGTGCTGAAGTGTCGTAGACTTAACAATGTAATAAAACCTGTATCATGGATTTAATCAACATCACAGTCCCAGTTCAGCAGTCCATCCCTGTTCAGCAAAGTACTGAAGTGTATGCTTAAATTCAAACATAATACAAAAGTTGAAAAAACTCTAAATAGATAGTCACTTCAAAACAACAACGAAAACAACACCAACCACTAAAAATCTGCATGTTTTGGTCCCAAAAAAGTCAGAATGGGGCTTTTTGATGCTGTCGGGATTTTTTTCATTTTCCCTTTTTAAAATTAAATTCCTGCAAAACTGATCTGATTTCACAAAGCATTTTAATTTTTGATGGAACCAGATACAGTATTCCAAACGAATATGCAGTTCCATCAGAGTTTTGCTAACAAGCTCTTGTGAACAGGACCATAAAGTGCTTCCATCATTTAAGCAGCATCATAACGTTTGCCCCCAACAAATCTTTCTTCCAGTTAAATGATAGGAATTCCTTTAGCTCAATCCCAGAATACTTGCTGTAAATCAAAGCTTAGTATTTGTTAAGATTTCTTTCTTCTGATGGCTAGACACAGAACTGATGTTAAATTCTGTTAGTTAACACATGGTAAAATGAACCTTTATTCCTAATGGGGTATGGCTGGGGAGTCCAGTCCTGCATTCATTACAGACCCCAAAATCCCACCTAAATCAGCGGGCTTTGGGAGTACATGGAACATAGTACCAGCCCCTAGGTGGAGTCTAGTCCTGCCTTGAATGCAGGGGTCTAGACCAGAAGAACTCTCAGATCCCTTTCAGTCCTATGGTTCTGCGATTCTAAGCTATGTCTACACTTGCTAAAATTAGTTAGTTCGAACTAACTAATTCAAACTAATTTTAGTTAGTTCGAATTAACTTAATTTGAACTAGAAAAAGTTAGTTCGAACTAAGCAAGTGCCATTCGTGGCACTTGCTTAGTTCGAATTAGCGATCCCCATTCATTTCAATGGCCGGTTAGTTCGAACTAAGAAATTAGTTTGAATTAACATGGCCACATTGGCTAATTGGAACTAGTTAGTTTGAATTAAAGCCTTACTTCTAAAGCCCTATTCGAACTTATTAGTTCGAATTAAGGAAGCCCTTAATTCGAACTAACTAAAGCCTAGTGTAGCCATGGCTTTAGTTAAGCCTCCTTAATTCGAACTAACTTGCCAGTGTAGACATAGCCGTAGTTATTATCCTATTCTTTCATATAAAGGAATGTGAAATAAATTGCCTAACAAGAGAAATGTGAGTAAAGAATGTGTGTGATCCAATTCCATGTTTTATTGCTCTTCTGTGAAAGGGGAAGAGTAATAAACCCTATCTTAAAGAATGATTACCAGAGGCCAAAAAAATGAGTAATCAATTCAGGTATACCTCATATGATAGTTTCATTTACTCAGTCTGATAAAGTCAAGCCTCCCAAAGGGTCGTCTAGAACAACAAGGTAATTCAGAAATTTACAGAATTTTCTCATGGTTTTTCTAGTTCTTAGTTTCCATGGTCAACTATTTTTTCTTTGAAACAAATGGTCACCCAGCTTGATCCTGAGAGCTGCTTCTCCAATTAATTTCAATGTGGTGGTAAGAAAAGAAGAGATAGTTTGGTATGTGACTAGGAGACAGGGTTTATATTGTGAGTTCAGTCGGAGGGGCAGGTGATCATCAGCTCTCGGAATCAGTCATTTAGTTGTGCTCCTCTTTTTACTCACATAAGTACTCACATGCCTTACTCTTTTTTTAAAATTGGGGCTTTTTTCAATATCTTTCCCAAGTTTGGGGGAATCTGGCTCATGCGATACATTATATTTGAGTATGAACAGGGCTCTTTGTTCCAAGAGTCAAATCTACTATTGCATTTCATATAAATATGAGAGAAGGTTGTTGTTTGGTCATGGTGATGTTTTTCTTCTGGGCAGTTTTATTTTCCTGTCACTTGTTTCGTCACATGCAAAGTGCGGCAAATGGATTTTTCATAATAAATCTATTTTAACTTAAGTTTACTGTTGCAGAGAGAATATTATTTAAAGTGTTACATACATAACATTAAGTGCAAGCTCTTCTGATACCTGAGGACATACTGAAATCAATTGATTAGCATATTTATTAAATGTTGGATATGCATTCTGTGATTCCACATCTCATTTATATTCTGAACAAGGGGCTGCATAAATACTGGATGGAAACCAGTACCTTAATAACACAAGGAAAAAGATATGTGTAAAACAGAAGGAAGAAGCCCTGAGAATGGAAGATCAAATCTGAGTCTGACTTGGAAATTATTTTCTATAACTCTCACATGGTGGTTTGTCCTATGTATTTCCCCAGTAACAAAATGCTATTTTATAACCCTACTTTGAGGTAGGGAGGGATGGTCATGTAGTTAAGGGGTGGAAGTGGAAGCAGAGAGATTGTGATTCGGTTCCAGGCTTTTCTACAGACTCCCAGTGTGTCCTTGGGCAAATCACAAATTCATCTGTGCCTCAGTTTCCCTATCTGGAAAACAGGGGTAATAATGCTTCCATCAATACATTTGTGAGGATAACTTCAATAATGTGTTTGAGCTGCTTATGTCTTGGTAAAGGTCATGATAGCAAACTGATTCACTGAAGAAAATGGTATTTTGTTACTCTGTTGCAAAGCAAGAAATGGCACTTTATATATCATGTTATCTCCAACAGCTGATCATTTCCACTTAGAGCCTCTGCCATGATGGCTGAGATTGCCAAAGAAGCCTAAAGGAGTTAGGTGTTCAACTATGGGGAACTGAAGAAAGAGATGGCCTCTACTAGGGTGCTAGCCAAAGCCACAAGAGAGCAGGATTCAATTCCCTTCTCTGCCATAGACTTTCTGCGTGACCATGGGCAAGGCCCTTAGCCTCTCCATGCTTCTATTCCCCATCTGTAAAATGGGATGGAAGGACATCCCTATCACACGTGGGTGTTATGAGGATAAATAAGTTAGAGATGATGGGGTGCTCAGATGTTGTATAAGTACCTTAAGACAGATAGATTGAATTTCAACAATAGTGCATTGTCTGAATGCCCTGTGTGATTTTGTGTTGCAGCATGGCCGGTGATGGTGACGAGACACTTCATGGCACAATGGTCCTCAAGCATGCAGGTGCCTTACTTCTCTAAGCTGTTCTCATAAGAATTTGCAACTATTATTATTTGTTAGTAATCACAATAGTGCTCCACAGCTCCAGTCACTATTTGTATCACAGAACTGTTGGTGCAACAAAAATCCACTTGCAGGACTGCGGGCTGGGACTTTGCTGTTTTATTTAACTGAGCTGTGGGATCCTTGGCACGATGGCCCAACAGTGCGATGCAGTGCTTAATTTGTACTGAAAGATATAATGGGGGCTCAAGCATTAGGTTCTGTTGCTCAAGCAATTAGTTTACTTTCATAACTGATGCAGGAAGCCCAGAGATGCATAGAAGTGCTGGGGCTCAGCCTTGGCACAAGTTAAGCATTGCCCAAGGACCTGGTCTGCTCACTTCAATTTCCTATGAACTTCTGCTGCTGTACAGAGACGGCTTGGTCCCGTGGGTTTTAACCTGGTCCAGTGGGTTCTTTCTGTGACTAAACAGAAGCAAGTTTGGGTCTCTATGGCACAAAGAAGTGAGTTAACAAGGAAGAGAGCTGATATTTTGAATGATATGCCAAGGCTGAAATAACCCAATAACGCACATATGAAGAGGTTGCAAAGTCTAATGATTAGAATATAATCTAGGGAGTTGGGTTCTATTTCCCATGCTGCAACTGGACAGATTACCTCACTGCTCTGTGATATCTGTAACACAGCCATCAAGCTATTTATTTCAATAGTGAAGTTATTCATTAAACTATAAAGCACTTTGAGATGGTGAATGAAAAGTGGTACAAATCAGCAAAGTATGCTTTTAAATGTTGCGCTCCTTACACTCTGAAATTATCAGCCCTTCGATCCATGTCTGCAATTTTGTTAAAAATCCCAGTTCCATAATGAACTGGAGTATTTGCAATTTAAAATAATAATAAAATAATAATAATCATCACCATCATAATTAATTAATAATAAAGCAATACTTCTGGGACCATGACACAAAAGGCAGCACATTTTAAAGCTATTTTTTGGCTGCAAAACTTATTAATTTTTTTATACTATGCAAGGTCCTTCCAGCACAATTTATGAGATCATCATGGTGTCTATCAGTGGGAGTATGTTACTGCTGGCTGGGATCGTTACTGTGGTGAAAGTTCTCAGAAAGTAAGTATTCTAGCATTAGCTGTGTACCCAAACATACTGAGGAAGTTTAAATAAGCTAGCTAAAGTCCTGCAAATATAAAATGTACTGCTTCACTATGCAACGGGCAGGGGCAGGATTTGGGGACACCATGCTGAGTGTTTGCCAACACCCTGTAGTCCATTCAGGATAACTTCATAGAGGCTCCTATGTCCCCATGCAACAATGTTTGAACTAAACTGGTTGAAAAACTGTGTTTGTGAACATTTTTCATTAACATCACATGGTTTTATTTGTTTTTTGTTGAATTTTTTTTCTCAAAAATGTATTGGGCTTTCCATGTGGAGTAACAGAAAACTCAGAAAACAATTTTGTTTACATCTGAAAACTTTTGATGTTTTCAGGATTTTTAAAAAATTTTCCACAAACATGTTCATTTATTTATATATATATAAAACTGGTTTACTTCCAGTCAAAAACAAAACAAAACAAAAGAATCTTTACAAACTCAAAACTATGACCATTTCTAGTTTGGACCGGAGAGGGGTTTGTTACTTTGCTATGAAGTAGAAAAGTGTAAGAGAAACAGATAGCATTGCTGGCGGTCATATCCAGAATCATATAGAAGCCAGAGATATCTCAAGATTTCTTTCTTTCCTAAAATATGTAGCTCAGAGTCGCATGTTCTTATTCACTGAAGTTAGAAATTATTATGAATTAGGCTGTGGGAATGACCAAAACACACACAACTCAGATTTATTTAGTGGCTAATGTTTGTTTGTTCTATTTGTATTGTTCCAGGCAAGGTAAATCATGCTGTTCCTTGAAAGATCCTAGTACAACTGAGGTGGTTCTGGCAAATGTTACAATGGAATTCACTAGTTGTAACAAGATTTCAACCGTGGATTTTACTGGTCCTGCATGTGTAAACTACATCTCTGAACAGGAAACGACGCCAGGAACTTCAGCGATCTGAAAATAAATTGTCTGGTTGTGTATCACCTTACTCTTTTCACATCAGCTAGAACACCCACTGACACCTCACCAAAACAATGATGGCACTAAATTTTCTTCTAACGACAAAGTTTTTATTTGAAGAGAAAAATGCCTGCAAAGCTCTGGGGTGTACATGAGCAAAGCGGAGTCTGTGGCTTAACACAGGCCAGCTTCATTTCCTTTGTCGTAAAATACTGAGGCATTGGAATGCAAATCTGCAACAGTCCAGGATTGAGAAATGCAGATTCTTTCCAATGGTGAGGAGCAGGTTCCACTTTCTTTGTGTGTGTGTGTGTGTGTAAATATATGTACAGTGTCTCTGTCCATATATGTATAAATAGAATTATAAAAATAGTATGGAAGGAAACCCAGCGATGGATCACTCCCTCCACAAATGAAAATGCAGGCTCTCCGTTGCTGTACTATCCCTCACCAGAGATATCTGCTAGGGTTCAACTTGTCAAGGTGTTGCAGAGATTCGGGACAGGGGTCCTGGGACCACTTTGCAGTATTAATTCCTGTAGGATTTCTGCACAGAAATAGGGGTGAACTATAGCCCAGCCCACAGGAGCCTTTCCTGTGCCCCTCCAGCTGGGCCTGGCCAGAGCCCAGTAGGCACACTCCCTGCCCAGCCCTGTCCCCTCCCACTACGTGTGCCCAGCGATGCCCTGATAGGAGCATGATGGCCCCTTCCTCTTCCTGGCCCCACTCCTTCCCCCACCCCTCCCCCTACTGCATGTAGTGGGGCACCCTCCCCAGCCTGGAGTGCGGCCGTCACACGCTGCTGCCCCTCTCCCATTGTGTGGGCCCAGGGGCGGCACCCTGATTGGAACATGGCCACTGCTCCTCCCACGTCCCAGCAGGGCCTTTCTCCTGCACCTCACCCCCACCACATGGTCCAGTGGCACCTGGCTGCAGCAGAGGCCCCTCCCTCTCCCAGCCCTGTCACTCTGCAGCCCATTTAAACCCTGATGTAGCCCTCAGGCTTACCCCGCCCTTAGTTCCAGCAAACTCTGGAGATACTTATCCCCTTCCCCTTTCAACAGGACATTTCACAGGAAAATATGCATGGGGCACTTTTCTGAATTGTTCCTGCCCCTCCCTACAGGTTTCTTCTGCCTCATGACTCTCATGCATTATTCCCACACATTTCTGAGCCATATCTTAAATCTAAATGTACGCTTTCTCATTGTCCAGAGCTGGGCAGATGTGTTATTGTGCTATTGTAACCTTCGGGTGGGCTAAAATTCATTTAATTGCCCTTCTCCAGTGCCTCACAGAAATCAATCCCAATCCCTATGGAGAAAGCAGCTGGAGACCCAGGATCCAATCTGTATGGGACTCACAGCAAAGATTGCTCAGAGTTACCACCCCACATTAAAATACTACTAAAACCAAACTTAACAATGAACTTTATTAACTACTAACTAAATAAACTTTATCCTAAGAAAACAAAATACAATTAACCAAGAACAATCCCTACAGAAACTCCCGCATGAAAGATACCCAAGAGTCCCAAAATCCAGGTGGAGTTCACCTAACCCTCAGCTCAGTCTTTGTTCGGATGTAGAGGCTTGAGTGGCAAGAAATAGCTGTCCTCTTCTTCTTTCTTTGCAGGAATTCTCTGTAGCATTCCGTGCAAGCTTTTCCTTCTCCTTTGCAACCAGCCCTCAGTCTCATATGCATGTCTGCAAAATCTGTTGCAGATGACTCCATTAGAGGGAGAAAACATCTTGTTCACTCCTGGCTCAGCTTCTCTCCTGAAAACTGAGCACATGGGCTCTTCTCAAAGCAGCTCCTGCCTGCTGTCTGCACAGACTGCTGCTCTCATGTCATCTGAATGACCACATCCCATCACACCAGCAGGGCATCCTGCGGAGCATGCTCAAAATGCTACCACGCCCTACTTCCAGAAGTTTCTGGTTGTGGGTAGCTAATCTGCCCAGCAACAGTAACCCACTCTAAGTAGGTCTCTTAAATAGAGAGCCTTTTTTTAGGCATGTAGGATACACTATCAGGCGTTAGCACCTCCATGCATTGCCCCAGTGCAGTAAGGCATTGCGAGACAGTCTGTTTTTTAAACCATCTATCTGTCAGTAATTATGATTCTAACACAGTAAGCTCTATTAATCTTTAAACTGAGCCCTGGACTTCCAATGCACAAATGAACTATGCTCTCACTTAATAAAGGCTGTGTGACACCAGCTTGCAAAGGACGAAGTGCCCATGACGTCTTCTCTTTACAGGGCGTAGTTACAAAGAGCAAGGAGATTCAGTCCTGAGCTGACAGAGATGGGCAGTTTTGTGTGTCCATGCAGCTATGGACAAAGAGTGTGGCCCTTGACCCAGGCGAAAATAGTTTATCTCATGTTCCTTCCTCACTGGCTTCTAAGTGTGTCACTACAGGGGTGGGAAGTGCCCCAGACATACCCCTTCCCACCAGGGCTTGCCCTGGACTGCCTGCAACACATGCTGTGGGCCTGGGAGAGTGGGATCTTGAGGGGGCAGCACAGAGAACCTGTGCGCCTTGCGTGGAAGTCTTCCTAGGAAGGGTGTTATCATGCCCAGTGGTGCCTTTGCATCAACACGCCTCAGAACCCTGAAGGCCTGTGCATACTCATAGGCTGCGTCTACACTGGTAAATTTACCCTGCGTCTACACTACAGTTTCCTTAAGTCGACTTAAGCAGCTTAAAATTAAGTCGACTTTATAACACCACCTTTCAATTAGACCTAAGGCTAAAGTCGACTCCCTAGAGTCGACTTAAGCCAGTGTAGACGTGGGGTAGCCCTAAGTCGACTTAGGGCTACCCCAGGGCTACACCAATGCCCTCCCTGCCAGAGGGTGGGCACAGGGGGAGCCTGGCATACCCCCCCAGAGGGCAGGGCAGAGCCCTGCCCACCCTGTCCCTATGCCCTGCCAGGGTCCCTGTCCCCCTTTAACCCATTGTACCCAGGTACAATGGGGCAAAGGCTGAGCCCCCTGGCATTGGGCAAGGGGTGCCCCCCCTGCCACTGTGGACTGCCCCTAGGTCCCCCTAAGCCCCTAGAAGTTGACCTAGGTGTCCAGTGTGGACGATCTAGGTCGACTTTTTAAGTTCCCCTTTAAGTCAACTTTATTTTTAAGTGTAGACACACTAAATTGACTTAGTAAAAGTCAACTTAAATTAACAAGTGTAGACATAGCCACAAAGAATAGTACCGATTACTAACTGACTGCAGCTCTCCCTTCATATTAACATCACTATCAGCGTCAGTGACCACAGCACATTATGGCTATGTCTACACTTGCACTTTTAAGTCAACTTTAACTAAGTCGACTTAAAGGCGACTCAGTTAAGTCGACTTAGTGTGTCCACACTTAACATTAAAGTCGACTTAAAGGGGAACTTACAAAGTCGACCTAGAGCGTCCACACTGGATGCTCTAGGTCGACTTTGTGGGGCTAAGGGGACCTTGGGCAGGTCCACGGCGGCGGGAGGGGGGGAGCACCCCCTGTGTACAATGGGGCAAAGGGGGACAGGGACCCTGGCAGGGCAGAGCCCTGTGTGTGACACTGTCTGGATTTAGGGAAATTCCAAAGGGGTAGCCGTGTTAGTCTATTGTAGAAAGACAACAGAGTCCTGTGGCACTTTTAAAGACTAACAGATTTATTTATCGCATGAGTTTTCATGGGAGAAAATCCCACTTCATCAGACGCTTTGAAGATAGGCTGGAGAAATTAGATGGGAGGGTGTGAACAACCATTGTCTCCTTAATGTTTAGGAATTTTCTAGGTAGAATGGTCCCAGGGACTATCCCTGATGAGCCATTGAGGACATAAAGAATACAACCATTGTATCCTTAATGGCTCATCAGTTTACTCCCTGGAACCATATCACCTGGCAAATTCCTAAACATTAAGGAGACAATGGTTGTTCACACCCTCCGTCTAAGACATTTCTCCAGAAGGACACAAGTTAAAGTATGGCTATAACATCAAATTCTTAACTTCTAATCAAAATAGAATTCCTAGACATAAACTATATAATCATTCCCAGCAAATGACTACCTTTCTATTGATACCAAACATGACATAGTTCCTATGGATTATAGCATTTATGAGATAGCCATAGAAAATAATATCATAAATGCTTCTCTAAATCCAGACAGTGTCACACCGTGCCCACATGCCCTGCCCTTTGGGGGGCATGCCAGGCTCCCCCTGTACCCCCCCCCCCGTCAGGGAGGGCATTGGTGTAGTCCTGGGGTAGCCCTAAGTCGACTTAGGGCTACCCCAGGGCTACACTGGCTTAATTCGACTTTAGAAAGTCGAATTAAGCCTTAGGTCGAATAGAAAGGTGGTTTAATAAAGTCGACTTAATTTACAAGTGTAGACGCACCCAATGTGTCTTTGACAATTTCCCTTGGCTCAAAATTCAACATGTGGAATGGGTGGCCCTAGCGGATACAATGCTTTCTCCAAACTGGAGGCCTCATCCCCAGGATGGCTACCTCCCAGAAGAAACTAACAAACCATTTGCAAATGGTGCATTTCCACACAGTCCAGCCCCAATGGAGATCAAGATGGAAAATAACAAAGGCGAGGGTTGGATTGCTTTCCATGCCCTCACCTCCCTGGTGGAGAACCCCCATTTGGGGATATTGCTGTGGGCAGCCATTAGCTTGGGAAGCCCTAACAGCATGGCTCCAGTGGAACCAGGCTTCTTGGAAGGCACTGGTGATCCAGAACTTGCACATGGGTGTAGGGTTTCCATATTGAAATCCCCACACATTGTGGGAGAATGCTGAAAGGTTTGAGTGCAGACACGTTGCCTGCGCTACAAGAGCTAAGCCAGACCCTGCATTAGATCACTATTGTGTCGTCTCTCTATTTGTCCCTGAGAAACTAAGGCCCAGAAGCTTATATTTAAGTCCTCAACCCTGAAAACATGCTTATGTTTACTCAACTGAGTAGTCCCATTGACTTCAACAAGATTGTTAACAAGTAAAATTAAACATCCCAAAAACCATTTGCTGGAGCATGGCCAAAATTTGGAAATATATTAGGCTGTGATACAGGAAAATAATTTTAAGCGTGGGTTTATATCCCATTGACTTCAGTAGGAATGAAGCATGTGCTAGTTGTTTTTCTGAATTGGGATTATTTATGAATGAGGGCTTTAACTGGCAAACATTTTTATTCCTGGCTTTTTTCTGCAACACATGCCTCACCCCTTATCCCAAAAATGTGGTAAATTTTCCATTGTTAAGAAGAATTTAAGAAAGGAAAAGTTAATAACATATAATATATTGCACTATTAGACAACTGGTGCTCTCTTTTGTTTTCAGTTCCATCTGGCAATCAATTAATATTAATTTAATATAATGATTATTGAAAGCAATAAAGCTATACCTTCGACTAAACTGCTCTACTGAAGATTGCAGTGTTTTCAGGAAATAAAGCTGAAGGAACTGAGAAACAGTCTGTGTGGCTGGCATATAGCTTGAAAATTCTGTAAGTATCTATTGACCATACTTGTACCAGTAGTAACTGATCACTTTGCAACTGTTCTATGATTCTATAATGTACCCTCTCAATGTACCTGTAAGGCAGGGAGATACTTGCCTCTGTTATATAAATGGTGAATTGAGATGTGAGTGATTTGCCCACAGTCAAATAGAAATCTATGATAGGGCAAAGCATAGAATCTGGGTTGCCAGAGTTCCAGTCAAATATGCTAACCACAAAACTGTTATACCTATCAAAGCAAAATGACTCTAGCAGCTATCAAAATGCAGTGATTATGCAAATCATTGTGCGCTGATTGGGTAATAAAAGCTATCAACCATTCCGAGTTAAGGGGCTTGCATACTGTATGAGTATTGAGAAATAAAAACACCGTGATTATGCAAATCAGAACTCAGCCAATCAGACTGAAGGATGCAAGTACGAAAAATTTGCACATCAATAGCTAGAGAGTATCCCTGAGCACCAGTTAATATTATTTTTGTTATTTGTATTACAGTCATGCCCAGTGGGCCCAGTCGGTATCATATAAAATATAATTGTTTTATTTTGGAATTTGTTGTGAATATTGACTCCTGCAGTCATTACATTTTGGATAGACAACTGTTAGGATCTGAGTTGATTTATTTTCTACTAGTGCAAACATTTAAGTTAACAAAAACTTAAAATAAACAAACCCACAGATATTATTCATCCAATTATATATAAATAGCAGAATTACAATATTTAGCATATACACGGTGCTTAATATTTTCAAAGGACTTCACTAAAATTAATTAATTATTGCATGAACACTAATTAAGGCATAATTTCTCTTACCAGTTTAAGTGCACTCTGAGGCCCATTCCAATGTTCTTTGCACACCTACAACTACCACTGGCTACAACAGGATGCAAACAGATTGCAGAATTTGTCTTGTTACCTTTATCCAGTTATACACAAACACTTCTGGGTGAGGTACCTCATCAGGATGGTGCTGCATGTGTGCAGCTTGCCCATCTGTTGTGACTGTTGTACCCATCACTGAGTGAATAGAGAACAGCGGTCTCCAGGGCTATTCCTGTATCTTTTGCATAAATACTTCCTTTCACATTAAACAAATTTTAGCAAGCTGGCTGCTGGAGTGTTCACTGTAAACAGATCTTTCTTTTGTTTTGGAAATAATCAAGCTTAGCATGTCTCAGAAAAATAAGGGTACTAGTACAACAATATATCTTTAATTAAAGGGAGAGATCACCAGGGTTTTCCTGTACCAACATGAAAAAGATTCAAAACAGATCAAAAATATTTTGTTCAGCAGCTCCAGCTGTTTGAGCAATAACTAAGGTTGACATTTTGTGACCTCATTGTTTTCATATCTTTCTACACAGCTGTCCGGTCTCACTCATGTTTAGTGGATGAAGCTTTGTATTAATTTTAAAGGCAGTGTGTTTCAATGAGACTGTTCTGAAATCAGCCTTAGTCAAAGTATTCTAACACAACTAGATTAGATCACTCAGATAGATACCCCCTTTGCGTATTTGTCTGATGATATGGACTCAGATGTCACAATGTAGGTCAAATTTATCTTACTTACACTAGATGTGAATAAAATATAAGTAGTATATGTTTTAATATTGAAATTATTTGAGATCCTTTACTGACTCATGCATAACAGCTATAAAATGGCATGTTTGTATTTAGTCCTTGGCAGAGTTTGACTTTTTAAAAATAGTTTCAACACATAATATTAATTTTAAGGATTTTTATTTTTTTCAGTTTAAATGTTCATAATTGTGCAAAAATTTCAGGTTTTAAATATTTGTTAAATTTTTGTCTATTTAAATTTTCATAATTGTTGGAAATTATAGAGGGATGTCAGATAATAGGAGGGTCAGAAAATGATTTAATTGAAAAGTTGATTGTGGGAATCAAATCATTAAATCTTTATAACCCCTAAAATGTAAACTGTCATCACATGGCAAATATCACAAATAGCCTTAAATCACACTCTAAGACTTTCTCAAGCATCGTTTCTTTTACTTTGCTGATCTATACATTTTTATTATGGATAGAAATAAACTTTTGCAGATTTGTGTCTGTGGTGATATTAACAATCACTGGCACTGATAAAAATCTGTGTAAACATTCCAGGAGAAAAGCAGCCTTTACTTCTTTACTGTTTATTTCTTTACTGTTTCCCTGCCACTAATACACACTGGACCAGCAGTTCTCAACCTATTTACCATTGTGGGCCACATATGCAGTTCACTATGTATTATGTGGGCTGCATCCATGTTATATATATATCTTCTGAGTGGCCCAGGGATGTCACATGGGTAGAGCCCTGCACGGATACAAATATGTGGAGCTGATCTGTATCTGCAAGACGTGGTCCATGGATATCGGCATCACATCTGCATATATAATATAAATATCTGCAGATTGGCAGGGCTCTACTTCTCTACAGAGTCCTGTGTGCATACAAACATGTAGGTCTCCAACCAGAAGAAATGGTTCCTGAACATGGATAACCCCAGATTTACAGGGTTCTACATGTGGGCTACCTGCAGACCAGGTGGGTTGAGAACTACTGCTCTGAACTAACAAACCAAACAAGGAGTCTAGTGGCACTTTAAAAGACTAACAAATGTATTTATTGTGATGTCCTGGGTTATTTTGGTTATTTTAGGTCATTGGGGTTACCATAGTGATAGATAGGTGTGTTGTTTTAGTGTGAGGAAAATCTGTTTGTCCACTTTCTCTGCTACAGGAGAATAACAGTTCAGCATGGAGCGGAGCATTTGCTGCCTCTTTATTATCAGATTATAATCCATCTACCCACATATCTAACGTAACTGGCATCAGAGCATGGGCACTGAACAAACTGAACTCCGGGTACTGTAAGAGAAAACTTTTTTCTTTTCTGTTTATTGTTGTACCAGCTGGAAATCTGACTTTGTGCCTGAGGGGAGAGGTAAGTGAAGTGAAATCTGATTTATGTGCCAGGAAAAAGACAAGAGACAGGGATAATGACCACAAGAAGGTACCACCATGGCTTCACTCACTGCCCCTCCCTCCCATTTGAGGCATCTTCAGACATATGGACAATGTACATGTGTGTTTTCACAATTTCATGATAGCGAACCATATAACAGGTGAAGAAGTTGCCTGTCTTCCTAACAATTATAGGTGCTAAGATCTATAATTTACTATGTAATTTGCTTTATCTGGAAAAGCCAGAGGCACGATCTTGCCATTTGAATGATCTAGTGCAAATTCTGGGAGCACATTTTTCTCCAAACCCCCAGTAATGGCTACAAATTCAACCTAAGGTGACCTAGGACACTACATTTATTGCATGAGCTTTCTTGGGAGAAAATCCCAGTTCGTCAGACACCTGAAGATGGGGGACGCAGAGTGGAAGGAAAATAAAAGCAAGGAAGTGTGATAGGCCAGCCTGTTACAGCAAATCAGTGCAGTTGTTTAGATTTAAACTGTGGAGATCAGCATGGGGGGGGGGTGTAAAAAGAAGGCAAAATCGCCTGTTGTAATAAGAAAAGAAGCTGAAATCCCTGTTTAACCCTAAGGCAAGGGTGTCCCATCTGCATCTGGATGCCAATACTGCACTGAGACTAAGGACTCGTGCAGCACTTTGCAAACCACCAGATTTCTTTCTGTTTCCTTGCAACAGACTAACAGGGCTCCCCTTTGGGACAGGCTCCCACTTCCCGGCTGACCCAGCCTGCCAGGGCTCCCCAGCAAGCAGGCTAAGAAGCGCGCTCACTAGGCGAAGAGCGGGAATCGCTGGGAAGAGGGCTGCCCCGCCGCCTCCGCACCCAGCGCTGGCTGGGAGCGCGCCCCAGGGCCGGGGTCACGTGCCGCTGCGCCTCTGGCGAGGCGGGGGGGAGACAGCGCGAGACCAGCCCGGCAACGTCATCCGCCGCCGCCGAAGTCACGCGCCACAGCCAGGCGCGCGCGCGGCCCCGGCCCCGCCCCCTGCGCCCCGGGCTCCCTCCAGTCCCGCCCCGCCCCGCCCCGCGCGCCCGGCTCGCGCTTTCCCTGCCACGTCCTGGCCCCGCCCCCCGGCCGGCGGCAGCGGCCATGGCCTTCACGCTGTACTCGCTGCTCCAGGCCGCGCTGCTCGTCGTCAACGCCATCGCCGTGCTGCACGAGGACCGCTTCCTGCGCAACGGTCAGCGCCCCTCCCCCGCCTCTGTCCGGCCGTCCGTCCGCCAGGGTCCTCCCGCCCCGCCTGCGTCCGTCCGTGTGTCCGGCCGCCAGGGTCCTCCCGCCCCGCCTGTGTGTGTCCGTCCGTCCGTGTGTCCGGCCGCCAGGGTCCTCCCGCCCCGCCTGTGTGTGTCCGTGTGTCCGTCCGCCAGGGTCCTCCCGCCCCGCCTGTGTCCGTCCGTGTGTGTCCATGTGTCCGTCCGCCAGGGCCCCCCGCCCCGCCTGTGTGTGTCCGTGTGTCCGCCCGCCAGGGTCCCCGCCCCGCCTGTGTGTGTCCGTGTGTCCGGCCGCCAGGGCCCCCCCGCCTTGTGTCCGGCCGTCCGTGTGTCCGGCCGCCAGGGCCCCCCGCCCCGCCTGTGTCCGGCCGCCAGGGTCCCCCCGCCTGCCTGTGTGCGGTTCCCTGTCTGTGTGTCCGGCCGCCAGGGCCCCCC
>ML685782.1:7057943-7091177 GCA_007922175.1 Pelusios castaneus
GCCTGTGTGCGGTTCCCTGTCTGTGTGTCCGGCCGCCAGGGCCCCCCGCCCCGCCTGTGTGTCTGTGTGTCCGGCCGCCAGGGTCCCCCGTCCGGCCCACCCGCCCCGTAGGGCAAGAGCTGGAGGCGGGGGTCTCCTGGGGGCCCCGGACTGGGAATGCCCCGCTGTGGCCGGGCCACTCCCCACTGGTTACAGCGAGAAGGGGGGGGCCGGTCTCTGGTTCAGTACAAGGCACCATCGCACCCGCCTTGTCTCCCAGTGTATTGTAAGTCCAGAGGGGTCACAGTCGCGGTCTCCTTGGGCAGGACAAACCGGTCTTGTGACACTTCTAAAGACTAACACATTGATTTTTCCCCTGAGCTTTCATGGGTATAATCCCACTTCATCAGATGCATGAAACTAGTATGTTAGGAGAATGAATATACTCCATAGATATAGATTCTCTCTCTCTCCCCCACACGCTATATATGTACTACATACATACTACAGTTTCCATGTCATCCATCTGATGAAGAGGGATTACACCCAGGAAAGCTCAGGGGAAAAATCAATGTGTTAGTCTTCAAAAGTGCCACAGGACTCCTTTGTTTCATTGTATTCTGCCGTGTGTTAACTGGTAGTGTGCAAGACTGGTGCTAACTCTCCACACACATCCAGACTAGGGAAATAGATCATGCTTAAAAATGTGTTAGCGACCAGGCTCTGAATCATTAGTGGAGACAGGGTTGAAGACCTTTGCAAATGTTAACTTGGTCTTGAATGGTGGATTTTGGGGAAGGAATAACAGGTTTTTAAACAGGATCTATTCTCATTTAGATGGGGCCATGTTGTAAACAGGGCCTGTTGTGTTCAATTTGTCAGCTGGTTGGTCTAACTGTGACCAACTAACACAATTTAAACACAGCCAACCTTGTCACCACTGAATGCTAAATTGCATATAAATGTGTGTTTTAAAAAAGTACGCCCTAATGGTAAATCATGTTAAGGAACCTCCATTACAAATGGAAAACCAAAACTGTAGTCCTCCCAATTAAGGGGTTTTATGCCTTCCACATCCACCATTGCTTCTTGCCCCTTGTTGAAGAAAATATTCCCAATAAATATTTTGACATCCTGCAGTATGAAAGCTTTAAGTTATTTAAAATTAAGGCATGCAAGTAGTACAAACATCTTGATACCTTTTACAGATTTTAAAAGGGAATTGTTATAAAGGGTCTGGAAGCAGTGATTTTCAGCCTATTCACCGCTGTGGGCTACATCCAGTACTACCTGTATGACCTGGAGGATGTCACATGGGCCATAGTTGTTTTCTGATTGAGCCCAGGTTGAGAACCACTTGCCTGGGATGCATCATGAATTATAAGTGTGTTGAGCTTGGTAGCAACTTCAGAGATGTTACAACTTTGTATTTGGTCATGTGATAGCCTCTCATCATGATCCTGTATTCGTGATACAGTAACTAGGACGAGTACAGGAGACTTTTAGCCACACATGATTATGAGTTGATCTCTTTCATTAGATGGCCATTATTATTGAAATATCCAGCAAACTAAGTAGTTTTGTTTGATTCCAGGAATTATCTGAAATTAAATTGTATGTTTCCCAGGTAAATTCTGAGATTCCATGGGGTGCTGAATAAAATACACTTTTAACATGAATGTTTTGTACAATAAACTTAGTATATTTATTTCCCAATTTCTCACATAGTTCAAAAGGTGTACCGTCCATTCCTGCTATGGATGGAATTCCTGTTGAAATCTGTGGGAGTTCTCTGTGCAGGGGATTTGTAGAAGTAACACAATACCTTGTAATTATCTGGCAGTGGTCAGCACTACAAAGTTCTGTAAATAATATAAAATGTAGCCTTTGTACTTTCAAACTATTCCTATATCCAAGCATGTATTTCTTATCTTGTGTTGGTCTAATAAAAGTGTGCAACCGTTAGGAAGAATCCATTGTTAGTAATTCTCAACCTTGGAGTGTTTGAGTGGCACTTGGCCCTCAGTGTGCCTGATACTCTTGTTTTTGTCCATTCCTTCTCCCTCCCTCTTGTCTGTTCCTTCTTGTGTCTCATTTTGTGTCCATTTTTCTTTTCTTCCCTAGTATCTTGCTCCCAGATCTCTCCTCCATTTTTCTGCCTCTTTCTCATTTTTGACTCTGTGTAAAGCCCCAGTTTTCAGTCTCTAAATTTCAATTTAGATTTATACTGTACTAGACGAAAGAGCATCCATCCTAAGTTCTGAGCACCCATGACAAACTTTTACTGTACATCTCCTAAAATAGACTTCAGGAATTTGTCTGGTACATCATTTCTCTTTGATGGGCCAAACAGGGATTACTGGCAGGTTTGGTGGCTTCCCTTTTCTGCTCTTCCCCAGTGAGATTTATACAAGGGAAAGAATTGGTTCGGGCCATTTTGTGCTCTGTTGGGATCAGGGAAGAGCATTCTAAAAGTAGGTGGTTGAGAGAAGAAGTTAGGCATAGCAGTTTCACACTAGATCAGACCAATTGTCTGTCTAGTCCAGTATCCTGATGGTGAACAGTACCCGATTAGTGAAGCTTCTTATAAAGGAAGCCTCTTGTGGATAATTATGTAAATACCAGCCCCATGGGAAAAGTTTCTTCCAAACCTATCAGCATTTGGTGTAGATATTGAAGCATAAAGGATCATATTCCTTAGTAAGAAAAAAGTCCTGTCCTTTCTCATTTAATTTTGGGTGTTCTTATCTATAATAGATATCTAATTCGTGAAAGATAAATGAGTAACTCTTGCTAAGACTTGACCTCAAGGATTTCTTGTGGCAATGGGTTCTACAGGTTGTGCTGTGTATTTTTAAATTATTTTATAAATTTTAAATTTATTGTCTTAATATTATTCAGAGGGTCTTTTTATTGTATTGCATGAAAAGGCAATTCTGAACACCCAATTTATTTTTTTTCAATTAGTTGTTTTGTGTACTTTAGACTTTTGTCTCCTTTGCAAACTAAAGAAACCCATTCTTTTCAAAATTTGTTTATAGGGAAATATTTCATACCTCAGCCACTTACATCACTTGTTTCTAAAATCCGCTCTATTTCTAATGCATCTTTTTGTATGTTTGTGAAGAATGGTATTGTAATGTTTTCAGTATTTTTTCTGTTGCATTTTTTATAGGTTCTAATATCGTGTTTGTTTTTTAAATGCTATTGCACGTTAAGCATTTGAGTTGGGGGGGGGGAAGAAAGAGTTTTCATTTTGTTCTCCCCAATGTTTTCTTCCTGAGTGGCTAGTTGATTTAGAATCCAGCAATATATAGGAGCAGTTCAAATTATTCCTTCCAATGGTGCTGCCTTGCAATTAGCAACACTTAATTTAATCTGTCATGTTGTGCATTTGTCTAATTTTGTTGAGTCCTTCATGGATATTTCTAGTCCTGTTTAACTTAGCCTTGTCCTCCTGAAAATTTGCCTGTCTCACTCTTTGCCTTTTCTCCAGTTCATTAATAAAGATACAAAAAAAAAAAAAAAAAAAATACTAGTCCCACTGTGTAACCTTGCAAACAAACCTTCTCTTTGTTTTTATCTCCTAGCCAGTTGGGACTTCACCGCTCACCCCGTGATTACTCAGTTTCCTAAATAACCTCATGTGAGATTTGTCAAAGGGTTATTTTGAAGTCCAGATAATTGTCAATCATTTCTCTATTCATTTCTGACATGCTTCGTGAATTGTAATAGGTTAAATAGGCATGCTTTTCCTCTACTATCATGTTCATTTAGGTGTTTTATAATTCTGTTTCCACTTACCATTTCACCAGGTTTACCTGGTCCTGAAGTAAGGCTTACTGGTCTGAAATCTGATTTCATCATAATTTTAGAACTTTAATAGTGGCTGAAAGTAATGCTTTTTCACAGTAAATAACTTTCTGATATTGTTAATAATGTTTGATTTTTCAATATGGTTTAACCATCTTTCTTTTATACAGTTGGTTGGGGAACAGACCAAGGGATTGGCGGATTCGGAGAAGAACCAGGAATTAAAGGACAGTTAATGAACCTTATTCGATCTGTACGAACAGTTATGCGGGGTAAGGTGAAAATAACAACTTAGTTAGGTGCTTAGTGTGTTTTTAATTGAACTAGCAGCAGGCACCGTAATGAGGACTCTTGCCCCCTTAATACAGGCTTAGTTTGATCTTTTTTTTCTATCTGTACCATCATACTTCACTATCTTGTTGTAACTTTTACTCATTTTCAATCTATTCTCTTCCATCCCCTCCCTAAACTACTTGATGAAAAATGAATGAATCATCCTTCTGATTAACTGTTAAGAGGGAAGGTGCAGGTCGCATGATTAATGGCCGCATGTGGCACCCAAGGTTTGATACCGTAGAAAATATCCACTGCCTTCCAAGTCATGCAAGCCTCCTATTGTTGGCTCTGTAATAGGCCAGCCTATCCATACAAATGGTCAACCTATCATAGAAGCAATTCACCCCCACCCCCATTTCCCATTCCCCAAAACACAAAAAACCCTACAGCTCCGTGATGGAAAGCTATAGAACTGCTTCAGGGAAAGGAGCACATATGCCACTTTGTACCTTCCATACTTCATAATCTGTGACTGTAGGGTCATCCAATCACGCTGCAATCTGATAACTGGAATTATTGTATCCTCACTCCCTGTATATAAAATGGGGTGTGGGAGGAGGAGCCCTAATTATTCACAGACTGCAAGAGCTTATTGCACTAGGACCTGGGCCCTTACTGTCTTCCTCCTCCCCTTCACTTTCTCTCTCTCCAGTTCTCTTCTCACGTTCCTCAGATCTCTATTTTGGAAATGAGGCTTTGGGAGTCAGGATCAATAGGTAACAGAAAGGGCTGTGTGACTGACTTCACCTTTTTCAGTGACACTTCAGCCATCATGAAAAAAACCTGCTGGCTATCAATGTCATGAGTTGTGCCTACACAACATATATTGGAACAAGATGATACCAGTTAGCTCCTGGAAAGAAGGCGGTTATAGAATTCTGGGTTAGAAAGGGGATACTTACCCCTAAAATAGACAGTAACCCATATCACTTGACTATAAAAGACCTGCAAAGTTTTTGTGGGTCAGCATCCATGAAGATTGTGGTCTGCACGGTCTCATAGGAATCCTGATATTCTAGAACAGTAGCAGAGAGAATTAGCATTAATCACTGACCAGACTCTCAATTCTTTCCTAAAGCATCATAAATCAGTTGATTCGCATACAAGTGTGCGTGGTGAGTGAAATCACAATAATTCCCTGCAGTCTTAAATGTAAGTGGCACATGGATGGCTCAGGAGAATGTTAATGAAAATACAGGGCTCCTTCACTTCTGGTTATTGATACATGGCCAGTCCATGCTGATAATAGCTAGAGGTTATCATCTGGTGGCTGTTCAGCAGCCTATGTGAAATAAGTTCTGGTCTGTGTCCCAGCAGATAGGGATCCACTTCACAAAAATCATTGCTACAGTGCTTATGGGAGTCTTAGCAGAGAGGCCAAGGGGAGTCAGTGGGGAATGAGTTTACCCTCAGCTTTGGAATTGCTACCTTCTGCTCAGGGTTGAGGTGCCTAGGTAGTGCAGTATCATGGTGCTTACTATTTTGTTCTTTCTGTCTTGGGCTGTTGACTCCAGAATATTTCGCAAGTCCTGAATTTGAATCTGAATCCCATTGAATCTTAAAAAAGCAATGACTGTAACTCCCCGTTTAATAGGTATTTTCCAAGTTCATTGACCATATGCCATTCTGTGTCTGTCCAATGTAAAAAAGAGAATTTTCATAATTTTCTGTTTTGTTTTTCCCCTTCACAGTGCCATTGATAGCAGTGAACTCGATTACAATTGTGTTACTCTTGCTATTTGGTTGAAGGCCATCTGTTAAAAATGAGCTTTCGAACGTCTGAAGTGGAAAGATCGCCAGTCACCACCAGGAGTTTATTGGGATCCAACACAGCTTAGCTATCAAACTTGACATTCAACTTAAAATAAAAAAAGACAATTTCTATTTATCTTATTTCTTAATGTTCACTTGTACTTTCATTACACGCAATAATGTTACTAATGCAGCGGCGCTGTAAATACATTGGACTGCAACAAGTTCTGCTGATGGTTAATAGCGCCAGCTGTTACAATGTATGTTGTAACATATTGTAATGACTATTAAAAGAGTGCAATTTTGTAAATGTCTTGTCACTCAGGAATGAATTTCCTTCCAGTACAGTTTGGTTTTGTTATCTAACAATAGGTTGTAGAGTTTTGAGTTTTGTAGTTATTACTATGGTATTATTAAATAGACACTTAATTTGGGTATTAAGATGTGTTACACCTTCAGGAAGAGATTTTGGGGGGGAGGGGGGGTGGAATGCTTCCAATGTTGAAGTCAGGGCTGGGGGGGAGTCTGTCAGTGTCTTCAATGAGGTCAGGATTTCACCCTTGTAGATATTTTCTTAAACCAATGACAAATTAAGCTAATGGCAAACAAAGTGATTTGAAAATATGTGCAATAGCTGTGCAAAATCTAAAAACTGTATGTACCTAGGCTGAGGAAACCTAGTAACTAAGTGTTAAAATTTAGATTAGCAGATGAAGTGCTCACTAGTATTTTTATTTTGTCAAGGATTTCTTAAAATATTTGCTAAACATGTGTAGTAAGTAGTGTGTCTGCAGTGGTAATCTCTAGCAGCATTTGAATTCTAAACTGGTTTGGGTAATATTTGGGTGATATTGCACCCTTTTTTCGGATGCCGTTTAGTTTTAAAAATACACAACAGCAACAAACCTTCAGCTTCAGTTATGTTACGTTTTTATTTTATTTTTTGAGTTGCTGTCTTATTCAGAGTGAAACCCTGAAGTCCTTACTCAGGCAAAATTGCTAATTTTGTACAGATCTTGCTTGCAGTAAGACTGCAGGACCACGCTGTAAGCTTGAATTCAAGAAGACTGATCCTTAGTACCATTTTAGAAAAGCCAGGCTTCTGTTGTTTACCTTTTCCTATGTGCTAGAGAATGACACAAATTCTTTTAGCTTATTTTTAAAGTGCGGGGGAAAAGAAGACCGGAGAAACCTAGTTGTTATATTATTGTTTTAGAACAGTTTAATTTTAGTTTATCACCTCTTCCTCTGTCATTGACTCAACATCAAATATTTTTATACAAGGATAAATCTGTAAAACAATATGTGAATGAGTTTTGTAATCTTCAGTTGCAGGATCTTACAGAAGCAGAGTTTATTTCAGAGGAAAAGAGTTTCTTGGTTTTTAGTGAACATTTGTAAATAAATTTGCTTTTCTAAATTAAGCAGTCTCTCAATACTCACTCTCCATAAAGTGGAAGCATCTCAGATCACAACTTTGCATAGCTTGCTTTAGTGGAAAAAAAAAAAGTATAAACTTTTATATACCATCTTCTATTCTGAAGGGTCATAAAGCACTTGCTTATATCACCTCTGAAATACAGTTTCCTCTGTATGGGATGGCAGTAGCCCATCTTTTGTCAGCCTGCTGCACAACAGTAAGGCAATGGAATTTTTGGCCAGAGTGGAAACATTTCCTACTGATATATCTTGGAAATTCCAGAGTTGGGAGGGTATAATTTTTAAAAGAGGTCAGCTGAGACCTTTAAAAAAACTCAAGTGTTTCAAGGAGGTTTTGTGATTATTTCAAGTTTGCCCAAAGTACACTAATTTTATACAAATATCTTCACTAATGGAAACTAGATGACACTGGTGAGTGACAGTAATGCAAGTCTCCATACATGCCACTGTCAGCTGTAGCTACTGCTTTTGCTAACCAGAACAGGGAGAGTTGGTCACTTCAAATGTATATTTGTGACACTAGTGGATCTTATTGTAGATAAGTCATATTTTGGCCCTGGACAGGTTCTAGGAGATGTAAATGATACTGCTTGCAAAGGGGACGGGGGACTGTCCTCCCTCCCCCCTCCCCCCCTCCAAAGTTCTTAATGCTTCACACTTGAGGCGTGGTTTCCAGTATGAGAGTAAACACTAACCTCAATGTAGGTTATTAGCTATCCTACAGTGAAAAGTGACCACACTTGCTTTCATGTTTTTAGCAGGAAGCTAACTTCATTCTTATGTGCCTGAACTTGTGAAAGTGAATTCTACAGTGGTGATGAATCAGGCTCTTTGAGCTTGATTTTTCTTTTTCTTTTTTTTTTTTTTTTTAAATACAGCATTTCCTTCTCCATCTTCAGAAAGTTTCCTGATAAGAAATTGGACTTCCTGAAGTGTCGCATGTATTATATCAGAATAGAGCTTTTCTGAAAAGTTAAGGAGTTTTAAGTGTACAAAGAGCAATATTTAAGCTTCCAACATATATATTTACCTGTATATACAGACCTGCCACTGAGTACAGTTGGATGCTACAGCAACTGTTGGATTGGGCCAAAAATGGGGGGGGTGGTTCATATGAGACAAGGAAATGATTCAGAGTGAGAGGATGTAGATGGAATGATGGTGGATTGGCAGGGATATGGATTTGGGTACACATGAGTTCCAGTCTGCATTGAGGAGCTTTAGGGAGAAAGGGAGGTGATGAAGAGAAACAAGGAGGTATGGAGGAAATTGAAATGTACTAAGGATATAAAAGGTGGCAGGGTCCTGAAAAGTATAAGGAGTTATGAAAATAAGAGACATGGAAGTTGTTGAGTGATGAGTTGTAAACTTTTGAAAGAACAACCATAATGTTTTGTTCACAGAGTTACTAACAAACTCCACTCCCGAGGTCTGTGATTGAGGATCTGCTGTAACTATGTAATATAGAAAAGGTGGTTACAAAGGTTGGTTTGGCCATGTAATTAGGCTACCCAAGTGGCAGAAGCACACAATACATCTTAGATTGCATTCCATCTGCAGGGAAGAGAAGGTGTGGAGAACAAAGGATAATGAATTGCAGCATGATTGAAAAGGATGCTGCCACCATGGAAACAACTTAGTGGAGGAAATCAAACATCTTCCCCTGGACAGAAAGTAATGAGAAAATGGGTTGCCTCTGAGATTCTAAGTTTATGGATTTGAGCAACTCTGCAGGAGGCCCACTTTGGTAGGCCTCATAAGATCTACTGTGCAATGATCCCCTCTTGAAGATTTTGGTTTTACAGACCATCCCATTTTAAATTTCTGGTGCTTATTCAAACAAAACAAAACAAACACCAGGAAATTACTAAACAAAATACTTTGTTAAAGAGTTACGGCTGTAACTATTTCAGTGGAGCTCAGCAAGCCCTGAAAAATATGCAATATAGAACAGGCTGTTAAGGAGGGCAGTGCTTAACTATTCTCCATGTCCACTAGGGGTAGAATGAGAAATAATCCCCCTACCTTGCAGCAAGGAAGAGTTAGGTTACATATTAGAAAAAACTGAACTGTAAAGATAGTTAAGCACTGGAACAAGTGACAGGGAAATTGTGGAATCCCTGTGATTAGGGGTTTTTAAGAATGTATTAGGCAAGCCCTACACCTAGCATGCAAGGTAGGGTAGGTTTAACCCAGTGTGGGGATCCAGACTCAACGACCTCTTGAGGGCCCTTCCAGCCCTACATTTTTATAATTAAAGTGCTTGTGAAAAAGGGAGAAAGCTATTTCCGGGGTAGACCCATTGACCATAAAGCACAACAATCAATATAGAGCCTGACGTTAGGGAACGCTCTCATTTGGGTTTCCCCATTCTATGAGAACGCGCCCAGTCCAGTACCGTCGCAAGATAAGGCCTGTTGTCTTTTGGCCACACCGTCCTATGTGCAAGTGCACTAAAGGGTGCAGGATGATGAGCTGGGAGCTGTCACCTCTCCAGATTGCACCACCACCCGATGTTAACAGCAGCAAACCATTCCCTCTTCATTCTAGGGGCTGCTGCCCTCCTTTGATGATGGAGTCAAGGGGGCTCATCCCATTCACACTTTGCACTGCCTTGGCAAAGCAGCATGACACCCCGCAGGCCTATTCCCTCCAGGCCAGGCAGGCAGGCTGCTTTCTGCTCCTCCCCAGCTGTGTGCCTGGGCATAGGGCTGTCTCTCAAAGTGCCTGTCTGAATACGAAGCTCCTTCAGGGGAGGCTGCATTTGAAAGGAGCAGCAGCAGCAATCACAAAACTGCAGCCAGTGAAAATAATTTTACACGGGTTTTAATAACTTTTGGGGGGAGGGGGAACAGGCCTTTGGCGAGGGCAGCTCCCACAGCTCGCGCGCGAAGCCCCCTGCGCAGGTCGGGTCAGTCCAGAGCCAGGAGGGAGGAGCCGTTAGGCTGCGCGCGCGGTCATTTTCCCCTCCCCCTCGGCGCTGCTGGAATCAGGTGAGTCGGGTCCGGCCGGGAATCGGGCAGTTGGGAGGGCTCGGGGGGGGACCTTCAGAAACCTGTTCTCCCCACTCCCGAGAATGGATCGGTCCGAATACCGCCGCCTCTGTGGAGAGGACGGGACCACCCGCGTGATAAAGGGTGCGGAGAAGAGAGCCGCTCATCTTTCTTTGTCACCCCCCCCCCCGCGCCAATGGTCCCTCGCTACCATTTCTGTAGTGCGGGCTCGGTCTCCCGTGCCCTCCTTTCCGCTTGGGGTGGGCGCTGAGGGGGGCAGGCTTTCTCAGTGCCCCCTCGGGGGCGGGGCAAATTCACAGGGACCGCCCCTGGCTTCCTGGGGGTTCCCTTGCTAGGGTGTCTCCTCCCCGGGGGGCTTTGCTGGGCCCTCCTATCCCACAATGCATTGGGGGGCCCTCCTATCCCACAATGCATTGGGGGGCCCTCCTATCCCACAGTGCATTGGGGTGCCCTCCTAGTGGGGTGCCTTCCTATCCCACAATGCATTGGGGGGCCCTCCTATCCCACAGTGCATTGGGGGGCCCTCATATCCCACAGTGCATTGGGGTGCCCTCCTATCCCACAATGCATTGGGGGGCCCTCCTATCCCACAATGCATTGGGGGGCCCTCCTAGTGGGGTGCCCTCCTATCCCACAATGCATTGGGGTGCCCTCCTATCCCACAATGCATTGGGGTGCCCTCATATCCCACAATGCATTGGGCTGCCCTCCTGTTGGGGTGCCCTCATATCCCACAATGCATTGGGGTGCCTTCCTATTGGCATGCCCTCATATTGCACAATGCATTAGGGTGCCCTTTTGGGGGGGCCCTGGTAGCACACCCCATGGGAGCTGCCTGCCTGGCACAGACCCATAGGCTACCCAGACCAGGAGCTTTCCCGGGACAGGTCCCGCAGGGGATGGTTATGGAATAACCTGCCCCTAGCACCCATTCCTTCCTCACCCTGGTTAGAAAGTGGTGACTCCTGCCATGGAGCATGAGGATTTATCTCCCCCTTGTGCCTCTTCATGGGTTTTATCATCTGTCCTGTAACCTTTCTCCACACACTGTACATCTGCAACCTATGTGATCCAGAGTGATGCCCTCTAGTCCAAGAAAGCCCGCGAGGTGGGCAACATAATCGCAGCGTAGTGTTTGTTGCTCCATGCCATGTGTTTATTTTGATCCAAGATCATAACTAGAATGTTTATAAATTTATATCAGAGCCTGGGTATTGTCCTTCTCATAATTATTGCTGAGATCTGCTAGTGTATTGTATCAAGCAGGGGACATCCTTTTTAAAATAAGGAGTGTGGTCAACCGAATACAATGTTTTAATCACTTTTTTTTTTATGGTACTACTCTATCACAGCGTACAACCCCATGTATGATTATTATCGAAATGGGGGCAGGAGGGCACAGTTTACGGTAGATTGATACCTATATAGGACGTTAGGTAGCAAATAAGGGAGAGAGGTCACCCTAAAATGATAGTTATGAATCACTGTAGTAGGCAGCTGCCATTCAGGGTACAACGTATTGAGTTCCTCATTGACAGGATGCTGCAATGATTGGTCGCTGCAGAAAAACTGTAGCTGGCCAAATAGGAATTTATCATACAAATTTGTATTGAATGAAATGCCTGAGGATTGACCCAATGTCATGCTGAGTGGCCTACTCAATTTGGAAGCAGCAGCAGAATTGTGTTTACTACATGCTTTATTTTTTTCGATGCTTATATGATTAGGCTTTTGTGTGTGTTTGACATATGTAGTGAAACACTGCTCTGTTGGAGCTAGTGTAAGGTGGAAAGCGTGGTCTTCCAGAGCCCTGAAGTATCTGTTTGTATCTCGTGACAGGAATAGAGCTCATATGCTTGTGTATTACATGTCTTGCTGTTCTAAATGGAAGAACTGGGGCAAAAGCATGTTTCATCCCCTAGCCTCTGAAGTAGCTGATTGTCCTTAGAGAGGCAGAATGTGAATAAGATTCACAGGGTGGATACTGAAAAGAGAGTGAGAAGGAGATGTCTTTACCATTCTCAGGCTGTGATAGTAAGCCACTTGTACATGAGCTTTGATGCCTGGATTTCAAAGTACCATAGGGTTGAATGGATTTTGAATTTTATTCTGAAATCACTGCACTTCTAGTCAGGCTACACTGAAAGGAGTTCTGTATGTAACCAAATTCTGTTAATTGTGGGGAAAGATTACTCTCTCAGCACAGCCTGAGTAAATGGGCTGTATGCAGCGCAGGGAACAGAAGTGAGAGGATGAGGGCTTCCTTCCCTCCCCTCCCATCAAGCCCTGGAGTAGCAACACAGCCACACTCAAAGCTGCTGCAGCCGTCTGTTCGGACACTGGAAGCATGACGTTTGGCCGGTGAATTCATGTAAGAGCAGATCCACCAATCCTTCTTCTCTTGTCCTCCTTACCCATCAAAACGGCTAGGTTGAAGGGCCTCGTTGTGGGGAGGGGAGGAACTGAGACATTTAGATCGTGGGAAGCTATGCTGGTTCCATTGCATTCAGGGACGTCAGCAGCCTTAATTTGAGCCCGAAGATTTGACCCTTTGAGAAGGTTTTGAATATCCAGACGCCCTCTTTATAATGAGATTGCCAAAGATCCCTAACTAGCTCTGCCAATATAGTCATTTCACTTATCAGCTTTTTCTCACAGAAGTTCAGCCTTGGCCTTCACAGTATCAGATTTACCGTCAAGATGCACTTCTTTCTTGATACCAGCTCCTGGCATGTTTAAAGAAAATTTAGGCAGATCATAAAATCATCTGTAGAGTTTACCTTGTACCTTACACATTGACTCCATGACTGGTTAAAGATATGATCTCCGTTAAAGATAAACATTCCTTCATTGGAATTACTCAAATGTTCTGATAAAAGATTTAAAATTTGCTAAGGCAGGTATCAGTCACACTCTTTAATACTTAGCCAAATTTCTGCTACACTGTGATCAAAATGGGTCAACAGAAAATACTAACATCTAGAAATGGCTGTCCGGGCCAGTAGACAGTTGGGAACGACTCTCTGAGCAAATTTGTTCAATGAGCAAGAGAGACAGTTCAAAAGGAGATATGAACTAAAGAAATTAAATAACCTGTACCAGTTTCTGCCGCTGAGCCACCACATGTGATTTGCAGACAGGCCTAAAAACAGCATAATTATTTCTCTACCCCTCTATCTACTTCTGAATGCTGCTTTTTATTTTAGGCTGAGTGTCCTGCACTTGTTTGTATGGTACAGAAGTTTTCTGACATGTGATTGTTTAACTATTGCCTCAGAAGGTGCTGGGTGCTAAGCCTCTTCAGCGCTCATTGACTTCTAGATTGGCAAGCTGCAAGCCTGGTGTTTGTGTGCCGTCGCGGGACCCACTTGCTCTGTGGCATGGCATGCCAGGGATTTGGGACTAGGAATTAGACAATCTGGGGAGGCTCTCGTTGCCTCAGTCACTGATCCACCAACTGACCTTAGATAAATCCCTTAGCCAGTTTGTGCCTGTGTTTCCTCATCTCCAGAATGGGGATAATGTCCATCTTTATAAGGCATTTTAAGCTCTATAGAGCCGAAAGTGTTGTATAATTGTGGACATTGTGTATTTTCATGTGAGCAATGCACTGAAGTCAGTGGAACTCTTAAATGAGCAAAGGTTTGAAAGATGAGGCCTCTATCCAACAATATCATACCTAAAAATCTCCTTCCCTATGCTCTTAGTTGCTTAGAAAATTTTTAGAGTTACTCAGATGAAAACACTTAAAAAAACAAATAGCACCTGATTTCCATATATAGCGTCTTTGAGAAAATACCACCCCATCAATTATGTATTTTTTTAACAGTGCTGTTTATTTCTCTATCTTAAGGGGCCTATTTAATACTATGAGTAACATTCTGAGGAATACTCGGCTTGGCACAAATGAGACGCTTAACAGAGTTCCTCCTTTTTATTGTCTATTGTCTCCTAACCAGTTTTTTGTTTTCATTTTGTTTCTTCCCCCGGGGGGAATAAAGGATGGCAGCTCGGCGTGTGTTGAAAGCTGTCTTGGTGGATCTCAGTGGCACACTTCATATTGAGGACTCAGCTGTGCCGGGCTCACAAGAAGCTCTTAAAAGGCAAGTTATCCCTCCCATGTTCCTCTGAAAGACAAAAATGCATGTAAGTGCTGTTTTTACACAGATGCCCCATTAGCTGAATGAGTTTCCTGGCACTCGTGCTTCAGAGTCCTAACGTAGACAGGTAAATATGCACACGTGGCCATATTCCACACTGGACCGACTCCATAGTAATGTCACTGGAGTTAGTGGTATAAATTTAGAGTAACTGGGGGAAGATTTTGGCCCACGGTGTATTCTTTGGGGTGCCTTCATTTAATTTGGCCTTCCTGCTTAGTTTTTGCTTCATTTTATTTTCTCTCTTTTAAAACTTGTTCTGCGAAGCAAAAAGTCCATCTTTTCAGCGCATTAATCTAGCATGCTATGGATATTTGATTATGTAAGCCCCTCTTTTCTGAGACTGTAAGGACATTAATTAATTCTTCTGACACCCCTGGTAGATAGTGTCGTTTTCCCCCGGCCCTCAGATGAGTGAGATATTAATATCCCTCTGTAAAACGGCAGCACTGTTCTAGCCATGTATGTCCTAGGATACGTGAGAGACAAAATGGATGAGGTAATATCTTTTATTGGACAACTTCTGTTGGTGAAAGAGACAAACTTGTGAGCAACACAGAGCTCCTCTTTAGATCTTCTATTCACGTGTATGCTCTCTGTTCCTATGTTAATGACCGGAATGTAGGAATTTCCAGATGAGATAAAGCTAGGGGGGTTGCAAACACTTTGGAGGATAGAGCTAAAATTGGAGAACTGGACTATAGGCATGTAAGTGAAATTCAACAATGACAAATTTAAGGGGCTGCACTTAAGGAGGAAAAACCAAATACACAATGGGAGATAACTGGTGTGATAGCTGCACTGCTAAGAAGGATCTGGGGATTGTGGTGGCTCGCAACCTCTACATGAGCCAGTAATTGATGCTGTTTGCAAAAAAACAAATGCAACTTTGAGTTGCATTAACAGAGGCATAGCATGTAAATCACGGGAGATGATAGTACTTCCTTATGCAACACTGGTTAGCTCTCGGCTAGAGTACCATGTCCAGTTTTGGTCCCCATTGCACAGAAAGGATGTAGAGAAATTGAAAAGGATTCAGCAGCAAGTGACAAAGATGATCTGAGACGGAATGCAAACCATATGAACAAAGGCTGACGGAACGGGATATGCTGAGTTTGGAAAAGAGGAGATTAAAGGGAAACATGATAGTGGTCTTCAGATACTTGAAAGGCTGCCATACCAGAAAAAAAGAAATGGGGGAGGAGGAGAGAAAAATTGTTCTTTCTTGCCACAGAGGGCAGAACAAGATCAAATGGACTATTAGAGAATCACTGTAGGATAGCAGTTTTAGAGTAGATCTCAGGAAAAACTTCCTAATGGTAAGAACAGTAAAACAGCAGACCAAACCACCTAGGGAAGTCATTGGAAGCTCCTTCACTGGAAACTTTCAAAAAGAGGCTGGTTAGCCATCTGCCTGGGATGGTTTAGATACAGCAAATCCTGCAACTTGGCAGGGAAGTAGATTAGATGACCCCAGTGGTCCCTTCCAACTGTGTGGTTCTATGATTCTTGAATGTTACCTCACCTAGCTTGTCCCTCTGTAAAATCACTGTCTGGGTAAACTGAGGCAAAGAGAGCTGAAATGATTTACCTTAAGTGACAGAGAACGTTGGTGGCAAGAGTAGGGAATAGAACCCAGAGATCTTGTTGCCAAGTTCTAGCTGCTAAAGAATGCTTCCTCCCTGGAAAGCAGATCCTACAAAATATGGGGAGAAACCCCCAAAATTAAAAAGTGATCAAACTGACTAAGAGATGACATCTGAAATGATGTAGAAGTAGTGACCTGAGTAGGGGGAAGATTTAAGGCCCTTATTCTTCAAGGACTTACATACGTGCTTAACTTTATGCATCACTTTGTGAATAGTCTGTGACAAAGTTCCTCCTCTACCTTGGTATGTCCCACACTTCCCTGTAGTGGTGGGTCTGTTTCCCTCAGGCCTGGGAAAGGTCCTTTGCTCCTTTTGGGCAGGGTTCCTCCCCATCTTTGTACCTGCAGGGCTCTTCCTGACCAGTGTTCTGCTCCTTCTCCAGATCTTTCTACTTTCCAATCACACTTTCCCTCCTCTCACACACTCCCGTAGCTCTCCTCACTCTCACACTCCAGCTACCTCCATTCTCTGGAGGGAAGGCTTTTTAACAAGTCCTGGACGGGGCCTTAATTAGTTCCAGGTGTGCTAATCAACTTAGAGTAACCACTGCTAAGCTCCAAAGGGGAAAGGGACTTGCTGAGCCTGGGGCTGATATATTGGCCTTCTAGAACTTTCTGGAAGCCATTCAGACTGACCCTGGCACAAGTCTCATTGTTCTCAGTGAGATGACTTTTAACATCTAAGGTTAAGCATGGTCTTTGAAGGATCAGGGTCTATACTACCCCACACGTCCTGGCTCAAATTACTGCTGCATTAGCATTCGCTTCTGTTACCAAAAAAAAGTCAAATACCCTGAAGGAGTGACTTGCTGGTCAGAGAATCTGTGGCCACCTCTTCCCTGCCATCTTGCTACCTGGAAAACCAGAGGAGAAAATTCGGTGACTCTAAACTCAGATCTCCTTGCAGCCACAAAAGAATAACTGGTATAAGGTTGCATCTGATCATGTTGTTTTTAGGTTCTGCAAAACCCTTTTATTTAACTTAGTCTTTATTTTGGATCAACTACCTGACAGCATTCTTAACTAAAAAGATTTACCACCTTGTTGCTAACTTACTACATTGAATTCAACACATCTGACAAATTTCATGGCAGCTGGAGCACTGTGCATCTCCATACATACCAGGGAAGCTGTGTTATCTCAGCCAGTTGGCAGTTTTATGTTAGCTTCTGCTGCCTTTTTTCCCTGCTGAAAAACATAATCGCCACAAAGAGTTAGGGCTGCACATGCTCCTGAATGATCGCGTCATTCCAAGAGACTTTAAAGGGGTTCCTTTATTTTTCTTTAATTACTCCCCATCATCCTTTTACCCATTTGTTGCTATAGAAACAAACCCGGGCATGATTAGCACAGTGAAAAGAAGACCGTAGTTTGTCAGTGCTGGAGATCTGCTGGTGCCTGCCCCCGATACGTTTCACCTGCCCTGTTGCCTCCACACGCGCCCACGTTTTACATGCCGACAGGCTGTTCGTGTGGTCACCGTTTTGTCCAGTATTTCCTGCTGAAGCTGAAAATGAGCTTTTCCTTTCACTTGCAGTGCTAAAATGTAATCTTGGCAAGCAGAATCTACTCACTTGTTCACAGAATGAGCCACGGGTCAATTGCTACAGCTTCTTTTTGGGCAGTGCAATTACCTAAGTTAGCAAAGATCCCAGACAATTTAAGTCTCCAAGTAAAAAAACACCTGGCTGTTTTTGCAATGAAATCATCAGCCTTCTTTCCGGAGTGGTTATCCCACGTACAGGCAGGGCATGCACTAAAATATGGCTTACAGGACAATACACCATCTCCAACTCCCCCCCTCTTTGCTTCTCACACTTACTACAGCCAGCATGGAACCTGGCTGAGCAAAGCTCAGTGGGGAAAAAGGTGGCCTTCCTCATGCATACACCATTTCCATCTTTCCCACACCGCACAGACTGCCCTGTCCAGAGCTGTGGTGCACCGCAGCTTTGGATTCTGTAAGTTTGGTGGAGTGAGGGGGAAGGGGCCCATAATATGGACCTGGTGGTCCCCACGCCCAATCAGATGCTGTCAGACTTTCTAGAGCGACTCACAACTGAGTGGCAACCTGTTCCAAGGCAGGGCACGAGTCCCAACTGGTTTTGTGTTCCATGCATAGATTTCACCAATCAAGTATCAGTTATGAACGCTCAAGCACTAGAACAGCCTAACCATGGAGTCGCAGACCTTCCCCTTGGGCACTCCGGTCTGTCTTCCCACCTAGACAAACCTGCCTTTGTGATAGATGGTCCCTTATGCCAAAAATCACAAAAATATTTAGAAAGACAACAGAGTCCTGTGGCACTTTTAAAGTCTTTCTACAATAGACTAACACGGCTACCCCTTTGGAATTTAAAAATATTTAGGGTACTTACAGTCCCAAAAGACCATTCACTTAACCGAGGTGATTTGTACCTCCGATCACCAACCAAAGGCAATGCTTGTAGCCAGTGCTAGAATACAGTAACTAAAGATGGAGTAGTTGGTCAAAAAATGAGTTATTTACACAGCTCACGCACATACAAAGACATATGCACGAGTTACCTCTTGAAACCCAAGACTGTAATAGAATCAGCTGTAATGTTCATGCTCTATGTGTTCTGTGGGGCTCACTGAAGCTAAGCAGTTTGGGGATCTCTTGGTTAAGTGTAAAAATAGTGCCCTCTCCAGATATCAAACAGCAGACTGATACAGTTCCTTCTGGTCAGGCAGTTTTATTCCCTCCACTCAGAATTCAAACTGATGGAGCAAGTGTCTGGGCCTGTCTCCTCTTCAGGGGGCTGAGTTTCAGGGGAATCAACAAAAGCTTTGGCCTTTGATGTTTCACAATGGTTCCTTGAGCACTTTACACTAATTAATGCTTCTCGCTTGTTTGGTGAGTTGCACAGTTACAGAGGTTTACAATGCAAACTCTCAGTATGATTTTATACCACAGACTACAGGCGTTGTTGCATGTATTAATCTCATATTTTACAGGTTCCAAAGGGGTAGCCGTGTTAGTCTGTTGCAGAAAAACAAGAGAGTCCTGTGGCACTTTTAAAGACTAACAGAATTATTTATCGCATGAGCTTTCATGGGAGAAAATCCCACTTCGTCAGATGCTTTAAAGATGGGAAACTTCTCTCATTCTGTAAGTGTCCCATCTTTTCTCCCACGAAAGTTCATGCAATAAATAAATCTGTTAGTCTTTAAAAGTGCCACAGGACTCTATTGGTTTGGGTTTTTTTACATCCTACAGACATTTCATCAACTCTGACCACATTCTTATCCACTTAACATCTGTTTTAATGATGCTGGCACGCTGAGAGCCAGACTGGTTTCCAGCTATGCATTTATCAGTGTTCATTAAGGGCTAAGGACCGTGGCACTTGTCTGCCAGTGTGATGGATGCAATACTCAGGCTGTGTAACGTCCTCCTCTAGTGGCTAGTCCCCAAAGAGAATGAGAGACTCTTGCTCCTTGAGCTCTACTGGAAGATTTTCTTTCCCTCCTGAGGACCCTGACTGGATTTGATGGACAGTGGGACTTAAGACTGATTATTGAGCCAGTTGAGTGAAATACAAAAAATAAACAAGCTAATTAGTGAGGAATTAATCAGCGGCTTACAGTTCTCTTGGCATCAATACTCAAAGGTGCAGTGCGAAAACGGGATTCTGTTTGCAAAGGTTGCTCTTGTGCTGAGTGGCCATTTAAAATAGAAAGAAAGTGAGCAAAAATGTATATTGTGTGTAACAAAATTCTTTAGTCAACTCAGCTTTGGTTTCCCTGGATTAGATTGCGCAATGCTCCACTTGCCATCAGATTTGTGACCAACACAACCAAAGAGAGCAAGAGAGATCTTCTGGAGAGGCTGAAGAAACTGGAATTTGATATTGCAGAAGATGAAATCTTCACATCACTGACTGCAGCCAGGAACCTCCTGGAGCAAAGGCAGGTGCGACCCCTGCTGCTGGTGGATGACAATGCTTTGCATGATTTCAAAGGTAAGGTGGTGACCAGTTGAGCCTGGGGGAGCCTTATTAAGGTAGTTAGCAGATGGAATTTTTACAGTCGTCTGTCCCCCGTACATAGGTGAGATACCCGCCCTTGTCATTCAAGATGGTGGTTCCCAACCTTTTTGGCTCGAGGGCCACAAATAGGATTTTTACAATCTGAGGAGCCCCCAGTCTCCACCCGCAGCTATCTGATCCAGCCCCCTGTACCCCTCCTGCAGCCAGAGGAGAAGGAGTTCAGCAAGGAAGGTTTCTTGTCCCACTCCCTGCAGCAGGGAACCTGCACCTCACCGGGGTCCCGAGGCAGCGGCTCCCTCCTGCAGCTCAGGGGATGGAGGATCAGTGCTTCCTTCCCTTTGAGTCCAGCAAGGACCCAGGCAGAGCACTTTGCTGTTTGTTGGAGCTGGAGAAGGGGAGTACTGATCTCCTGTTCCCTTGCCTGCAGCAAAGAGCCTACACCGGCAATGTGCCCTTCCTCGCTAGGGTACTTAAACAGCGGGTCCCTTCTGCAGCCAGTGGGAGGGGAGGAGCCGCTGTCCACTTTGATTTAAGACTTCACGGGCCACAGGTTGAAAGGCACTAATCCAAGATATGAAGCTGAGGTTCTCAGTGCTATTGTCATTAAGGAGCCTCTAGCACTTCTGGAGTAGGAGTAATTAACTCCATTGACATTTTGACCCCCTTTCTATTGGGGTAATTACTTTCTGCCTACTTAAGCTCTTCTATAGATCAATGTATCCTACTGATTTGCTTCCTGTTCTGCAGTGTTTCTTAAAACTTAAACTAGCTGTGCAGAGTATGAGGCCTCCCCAGGATAGGCAGTGGCTACCCTTTCTCGATTCAGATACGTGACTATCTTTGCACATTGCTGTAAATTGACTCTGAGGGTCTTTCATGAGTCAGTTTTGCCTGTTCACCTTGAGATGGCATCAGCCTCCACCACCAGAGGCTGCGACTAGCATGGTGTTTTTTGGTTTTGTTTCAGAGCTATCCAGGATAGGGGTAGTGTAGAGCAGTGGGTCGGGACCCAGTATTGGATTGCAGACCCTTAGGTACTAGGTTGCGGGGCTCAAAGCTGCTGCCGCTGAAAAACTGGAATGCATTGCTCAAAGATGTAATTGTTGGGTCATGGGCATAAATGATTTTTTTCAACTGGGTCCTGAGGAAAAGAGTTTGAAAAGCACTGGGGTAGAGTATAAGGAGTGGGGAAGGTGGCAGGATGAGTGCTACGTCGGGTGAAAGACTGCTGTACTTTCCTCTGCAATGTTCTCTTGTACAAAGTCAGGACCAAGACTGGATCTTTGGCCCTTCTGCCGGAAGGATGGGTGTAAACAGACAGGGCCTGCGAATAGTGTAGGGATTCAAATCAAATTAAGGATGGAGGATTGTTAGAGCTCCAAGAAGTCTGCAGAGGACCCCACTTCTGAGGAATAAACTGCCTAGTTTAATGAATTATGGACACCCAGCTACATTGTTGACATGTCATTTTTTTGCTGCTTTTTATTAACCCTCAGCACCCTGAATTGTACTATATTCTGGATGCTTAATTGACACTGCAGGTTAGTAAAATCATCACAGTTTCTAAGCTACAATAATAATGAATGCTTGAGACATTGACTACTGTACAGTCATCGGTAGGGGTGTGTGTTTCTTTACTTTAAAGAAAATCAATTCTTAAACTCCGGAAGTCAAACTTTTATTCATTAGTGCTTTGAATCCATACATTCTATTTTGTATCCATAAATTCTGATGATCTGTATCTCTTGAAGGGAGTGAGGAGGACACCCAAACCTTTTGGATAAGCTGATAAAATGCCATTCCTCTATGCATTTCAGACTGGAGGAAAGAAAAACTAATTTGATCTCTGAATTGGATCGTTGATGTCTACTGAGTCTATAATCATCAACATGTTTTATAGCATGTATTTACCGGTGTTTAGGGAATCTGAAGTTCTTTGAAGGGACTTTGTCTGTCCTGAGAATATTGAAAGCAATTCTTCTTGCTCTTGCTCCGGCTCTGATGCAGTACATTTTTTACCACTGTATCTAGACGTGCTTTGAGCAGGTTTGGACAACAGAGTGGTAAAAATGCCATGTACATGTTTCTAGATCAGTGATGGGAAGAACTGCTGGAAATTTTAAATGTAGGCACAACAAGAAAGCTACTGTAATGGATTTGATATCATCACATATCTGCTTAGTGGTTATCAAATATAAAAACCTAAGGCATTTTACTGTCATTTATCACGAATTAATAAACACTTATTATATTACCATTAGATCTTTATGTGGAAAGAAATGAAATATTCAAACTCCACATTAACCAGATTTATAGACCATTAGAATGTTTAGATTCCCATATTTTAAACTGATTGACAAATTGGTGGTTTTTTCCCCCCCCCCCCCCCCCCCCGCAGCTCTCCAGATGCACAAACCAAAAATTTAAATCCTAACAGGTTTTTAATTTCAGTAGGTTCTAATTCTTTCATGTTAGGAGTTGGGAATTTTCCATTTAAATCTGGTCCAACCTTCTATTCTTCAGAAAACTAGATGTGCATGAGAAATGTCTCAATTGGCTCTAGGCAGTGAAACTTCATAATCTATTCTTTCTATTTTTAAAATCAGATCCCTGTTGCTGGGGGCAGCTTCAGCAACCCTGATGTAGGCCAGGTACTGCAGCTGGTTTCTAAATGGATTTAGTTAAATCAGTGCCATTTCTGTGCATTGATTAGACCAACATGGACTAATTGGGTATCTTGGGTTTTTTCCGTATGCAGAGTCACTCCTATGTACTCTTAGTAGCATTCTTGAAACCATTAAGTAAAATGGAGAACGTTTTAAACTCCCGTTAGTAATTGCTATTGAATTTGTTCTTGGATAATCTTCCCCACATAAGATTGGTCACAGATGGATGAGTGTAATCCATTCTTTGGTTAATGGACCCAGATGCTTTCAGAGTGTCTCTCTAAGTGCTACATTTTGTATTTGGCTCTCGGGGTTAGCTGAAAGATCAGACAGCAGTCTGTTTAACTCCAGATCTGTTGAATCAGAAGAGCTAGTTATTCCAGCAAGGGTATGGAATAAGCTGAATGTGAAAGCAGTGCAAAGTCTGCAGCCTGTGAAAGTCGCCGTTGACTGCCTCTTTCATGGTGAACACCATTGACTCCAACTCTGCTTCTGCTGCCGGTTCTATGACTTAGTCCTGTTCTGCATGGTATTAGTGGGAGAGGTCCTAGCTCCCTAGAGATGACACTGCCATCTGAGCACTGCCCAGATAGTTGTGCTGCCTTGGAACAGTGCAGGACAAAGCTTGTGAGATGTGGAGAGCAGAGTATTCTCCAGGGGACCTACCTGGCTGTGTCACAAACTTGCAGATGATACTAATCCAGAGTATGACCACCTTTAGGTCCTGTTGCAAGGGCTTCCTCTCTCAGGAAAGAGCTTTCTATCCTAACCAGAGTGACTACAACAACCATGCCTGCCGAAAAGAAAGCCCACCCCAAGCAGAACCTCCCGTAACCAGAGGAGAGCAAAAGACTCCGTGAAATTCACTGCCCCAGCCTAATTTAAAGTGCAAAGCACCTGGAAACTAACCATGCAGATTAAGCACTCAGACATTTCTGTTCCACATGATGGTGATAAAACGTGTGTATTCCGTCCCTACGCTAGCTAAAGCTGTCAATGTGTGTGGATGGGTGGATCTGTCATCGCAGTTACTGATCTGGAGTTAGTTATGGGCCTGATGGAGGACAGCAGAATCCTGACACATCAGCCCCTTTATCTGTTGTCAGCTCAAAAAGACACAAATTAATTCCTTCTGTATGCACTGACATGTCGATCTGAGGACAGAACTGAAGGTTCTGTGTCGGGAAATGCTGATGTCTGTTGGTTAACTGTATTTATGGTGTGCCACAGTCTCCTGGTGGGGTCTCTGTGATCCCTTGCTGTGTCCCTGTTCAGGTGGCTCCTCAGTTCCGTTGCCCCTGGACAGAAGGATCTGCACAGATTGTTCCAGGGCTGAGTTCTACTACCGGGGCCCGGTTCGGGATTCTGGTTTTAGCCACCACCAGCAGGTATCCTTTCCACTGCCCGGGAGATGGTGCTCATGGGAGAAACAGCCTGTTCTTCCAGGCCTCGCCTGTCTCGTACGCTGCCTTTACCTGCACATAGTCCTGTGCGGCCGTGTTGTCTACCCCTTTGTAAGCTGCCTGGGCTTCCCCGATGAGAAGTGGGGTAAGGCAGATTGCCCACTGGGTCCCAGGCCATGTCAGAGCAGTGGTTACCCTTTCAAACGTGGTCAGGAATGCCTTGGGGCATACAAGTTGGGGCACTCCCGACCCCCCCCCCCACTCTTCTTCTAGAGGGCCCTGGGGCAATGCAGTACTTTTACCCACTGGTCACCATTAAAATGTCAGCATTTGTCCCTACACGTTCACAAAGAACTGCTTCCTGAGACGCTGTAGTTTTCCTTTATACTTAAAACGGGAACTGTCAGTGGTATCTGGCCCATGTTGACTCTCTATTTAATGGCTTCTGCCATATTTGGATTAAGTGTGGGCCAGACAGGCCGCCCCCCCACCCCCCCACCAGAAGGCCTGGCTCAGTGGAACTGCTGCTGTGCGGCTGATGAAGAGGTGGGCTAGGAGGCAGCTGGATATTAGGACTCCACACTCCCTGCAAGCGTGCTGTGGTCAGTCTCTGGAGCACCTTGGAGGGAAGGAGGGTAGGGTCGCAAAGACACTGCCGCCATCTGGATCCTGAAGTTTCTGATTCCCCTGTGTAGGGAGCCACTGTGGATCCTGTCTGCTGATACAGCCCTGGGTTGTAGACGTGGCACATCTAAGCAGCCTCTCCAAAACAAGCCACAGAGGTTGAGGCAGTGACTCAGTTCCCACCTGTCAACTCTTCGCTGCCCTGCACGTTCTGACTTTGAGTGGGAGGTGCAGGCAGGCATTTAGCCACCCGAAGGCTGAGCATACATTTGCTCACTGGTCACAAGACAAAAATTGTTGTTTGCAAATGTTTTTTTGAATAAGTAACAAGTAAATCTCAGGGGTTGTACTTTGGTTTTAATTTTCTAGGGATACCTACAAATGATCCCAATGCTGTGGTGATAGGACTAGCCCCTGAACACTTTAACTATCAGATGATGAATAAAGCATTTCGGTAAGTCATGAGCTACCTTACTGGGTCAGACCAGGGTCCATCTTGCCCAGTATCCTGTCTCTGACAGTGGCCTGTACCAGAGGATCGGGGGGAGTGTTCAGAACAGGGCAGTTATGGAGTTGGTCCACCCCATGTTCTGCTTCTGACTTCTAGGAATCAGAGGTTTAACGTAAATGTATGTATCATTTGTATTGCAATAGCACCTACGGCTCCAATCAAGATCTGATTGGTGCTTGGTTCTGCATAAACATAGAAGAGACAGTCCTGCCATAATGAGGTTACAATTTAATTTCCGACTATACACAATCAGTGTGAGAAGTAATGGGCAGAAGGGAAATGAGAGGTAAAAGTAGCAAGAATACTTGGTTACTTAGGTGAGGCTCACTGGCTTTTTCTGATGCCATAAGTGTCCAGCGGGACAGCCATCGGGGATCTGGAGGCTTAACTGCATATTTATCATAAGGCGATTTAACTTGGAAGGAAATAGTTGCACAACCTGTAATTAAATCATGGGCGTGTTGCCCCAGGCTGTCCTTGAGGCCCAGAAATGAGCAAGATTCCAAAGGGGATTGTCCATTTCTCCGAGTTACAGAAATATCCAGGCTTAATATTTTTTGGAACCTCAGATTTCAAGATTTAAAACAATCTCTAAATGTTAGGGATTAGAAGGAGACCTAATGTCAAGGGCAGAGTGCCTCCTGCATCTTCCCAATGTGGGATTTCTTGCACCTTGCTTTGAAACATCTGCTGCTGGCCACAGTTTAAAAGAACACTGGGAAAGGTCGGTCCTTGAGTCTGATCCAGTCTGGTTGTTCCTAGGCACCACTGAGAAGCTGTATTTAGTCTGCTTTGGCTCTAGATTGCTGAAACGGTAACATGGTGGAAACCAGTGGCTGCATATGTGCCACGGACTCCTGGCGGCCCATTGAACACGGGCTTGCCTGTACTGTAGGTTGCTGGTGTAATTTACATTGCTCAGAGGTGTGAATAAGCCACCCCCGACTGACGTAAGTTACACCAACCTAAGCATCAGGGACGTTGCTGCCCCGCCCCCCCCCCCCACCCCCGCCGCACAGCAGCATTTACTTGCTGTGCTGTGGAGTAGGGACTGGAGCCCCTCCAGATATGGCGGGGGCAGGTGTGGGCCCTCCGACTCGGCCCAGCTCGTTACATTTTCCACGCTAGGCTATGGGGTGGGAGTGGAGCAGGGCGGGAAATGTAAGGTTCCAGCTGCTCGGGGGCTCAGGGCTCAGCTGCGCATATTCGGGGCACGCCCCCTGTGCCCTATGGCAGCGACACCACGGCTAAGCATCAGTGTGGACAGCGCTGTGTTGGCTGGATTGCTTCTCCCAGTGCCAAAGCTTCCGTCTTTCCCGAAGATGGATTGATGCCACCGATGGGAGAGCTCTCTCCCTCTTCACCAGATACGCTACTGCAGTGTAGGCCAGCCTGAAGTGTAAGGGGTCTTCGACGGTGGTTGTTACCATAAAACAGCGATTTTCAACCTGTGGTCTGCAGCTCTCTGGGGGTCCATAGAGTAAGATTTCCAAAGTAGTCTGTCCACATCTCCATTTGAAATTTTTTAGGGGTCCACAAATGGAAAAAAGCTTGAAAACCACTGAACTAGATGATCCACCATGGAATGAACCCTGTTTCTTCAACTTATCTCACCCCATGAGAGGCATGCTTTGGGGGGTTGGGGGGGGGAGTCTCAAAAGTTCATCTAGGAGGAAAACTTCTTCCTCTGCAGATAGATACCCCTGCAGGTAGCTGGCATTCACCCTGGTATTCCAGCTGGGCACCAGCTCCTCCGATGTGTCCTGAATGACTAATTAAACTGAGGAAAAAAATGGATCAAACTCCATTCAGCTGTTGCTGGTTTTCTTTGTTTCTAAAGAGAGACTGTAGTGTAAACAGTGGGTTCATTCTCTCTCTCCTGGATTTGTACTGGCATTTAGCACCATGGTATCTGAGTGCTTTCTCTAAATAAGATAGTTTGGGATTCACTGATAGCAACATAGTAAGTGAGGACCACCTAACCTAGGAGGCGAGATGCAAGGTGGGGCTAGATCTTGCATTCCCTATACTCCAAAAGGTCCATCTGAAGACATTAACCTTTTAAAAATGTAATGCATGTGGTTCTGAAGCAATATTTGGAAGAATCCTATAGGGTGAGATTTTTCACCTAATTATTGAGTGTAAGTGGATCTTTGTGCTTCTGCAATATTAAATTCTTCCATATCCCAACTCTGTATAGATCTGGGTGCAGCAGAAGTTTGCAAAATAAATACATCTAAAAAACATGGGAAAAGCTAATTGCTCATATTGTTAAAGGTGTTGTGTTCTCTATTTTCTCCCTAGTAATGACCAGGTCTACCTTGGTGCCTGTGTTTACAACTCCAAAATAAATAGGTAGATAGGGATTTAAGCAGTTTAAAAATGCGTGATAACGGCGGATCTTCAGTTGAAGTTTCTGCTCAAACAAGCTTCATGTGTTCAGCTTTCAGTGATGCATATCCAAGGATGTAACAGATGAATTTCACCAATAATGGATAGACCAGCGATGGCTACTTTGTTCTGGTTGAATCTGGTTTGGATTAAATTGATTCAATGTAAGGTTTGTTTGTTTGTTTTTCACTTGTAATAATTAAATGGAGTGAAATATTATCATTTTTCTAAGCACCCAAACACACATGGAGAGAGAGACTTGCTCCAAGAAGCATACAGCCTAACCTAGACCAGGGTGGACTGATTTTAAATGATCAGTTTTAATCATGATTTAAATCAGCAAGCAGAAAACTTTGATTTAAGTCATCAGTTAGAACTGGGTTTTGCATTTGTACTTTTCAGTTATTTTCCAAAAGAAAGGTGGTTTTTCATTGGTCATTAAAACAGTAGATTAACTACTAGATATAAATCTGTACTAAATTTGGTGCTTTTTTTGCACCAGGAAGATGCACATTTTTAAATGATTACATAGCTTAACCTTAAGGTACATTTATTCAGACTTTTAACTTGTATATTTTTTGTGTTAAATTGACTTGTCAAGCTCTGTATGGAAATTCAAATTCAATTTAAAATGCACAAAAACAGCATGTAACTTTTAAAATAAAACCATTTCAAATGTGCTGGATACATACACTTTTTGATAAACATTTTTTCCTAACACGTCTTGCATTTAAAATGAATGGATTTATTAAACAAAGGAAGAATGATCTGTAGTTGGTGAATTGAATAGTTTCTGGTCACCATGTCCTTGCAGATTTTAAAACTAGTAGATCTCCACCTTAAACCTAATTTTTCTTCGTAGAGTGGAAAAAGACTACAAGCTTTCCTGCTTTTCAGTGCCTGTTTGTTTTAATCAGTTATAATAAGTTTAGGAGGTAATAGGGCAACAATTCTAACTTTATTTTTTAAAACTAAGCCTATTTAATTCTAAATAAAAAATTTCAATTTTAAATTTAAAAAATCATTGCTATTTATTCACCTTGAACTAGACAGACCAAGTTCTTTGGTGTTGAAAGAATTTTGAAGGGTCAGAAGGTTGCTCTGCCCACTGGCTTATTCTCAAAGGCTTACGTGCAGAATAAATGGGATTAAAAGACTAAAAAACCCTTTTCTTTCCCATTCCAGAAACAGTCAAAGGGCCCTTACTGATTCCTGAACTGTACTACTTTGGGGTTGTTTTTTCCACGCAGCTGGTTACACTTCTACCCCTTGTGATAAAGACTTGGAGTTGACTGCTGTAGGTGAAGACTGTGCGGTACAATCAAATGCTCATTATCTCAGCTTTCATAAACACAATCTAGGGTGCTTTTATTGCAGTGAAACTAAAACAGGTGGGATGATCTGAACAACTCAGCAGGGCTTGGTAGTACCAGGAGCCTTCCTCCAGGCAAGCATTTAAGCAGACTTTCCAGGGCTACTGATCATGGAGCAGCTATGTCTGCTGTAGAGAAGAACTGCAGGGCACGTGTGGGCAAAATATAATGGTCAAATAACCCGATTGTGAGTGGGGTAGAGTACTTTAAATTATAGGACGCTCAGAGTCATGCCCTAAATTAGTTTAAGGAAACACCCACTTCCCAAATTAGAAATGTTCAGTTCAATTTAGCATTAATTATTTGTGTTGGACAGATTCCTCTCTATTGGGGCCCTATTGTGGTAGGCACTGTCCACACACACAGAGTAGACAGCTCTACACCAGAAAGCAAACAAGCGTGAGACATGAGACAACAGGTGGATACAAAAAGCAGATGGGTGAGCACCAGGTAACAGTGAGATTATTACGGTTGTTGTAGTAAACGGTTGTGTTCAAAATATTTTCACGCATGTTTTTCTGGATCTTCCCAGCCAAAGCTGTGCTAGCAGCAGCTTGTTTCTAGGCTTTTTAGTATGCTGGCTGTTTGGCAGGAAGAGATGAAAAACTCATCTAGTTCTTCTTGCTTGCAGAGACCTAAAGTAGAGTTTTAAATTTTATACTGACCTCTACCATGTGTTGCTGGCAAATCAGTAATAATGGGGCTAAGGAAGTGTGAGAACAGTATAAATTTGTGGGGGATGGAATAGCTTCTGCTCACCCAAATATTTCTACATCCGTTTTCTGAAGACCCTAGCTGCTCTGGACAGCTGAGCACTTCAATAGAGGGATCTCCAGTCCACACATTAGAGTTTCCCATTACTCTGATTAGAGGTGTTAAATATGTCAAAATGTCTGATCAAGACTAATCCTCCATTCTGAATTTTTCTTTCCCCATGTACAACTGTGTTCCTAAAATGTAACTTTTAATAGTTGAAGCAGCACCAAGAATCAGTTACTTGAGTGTTCAGTAGTGTACACGCGTATAAGTGTGTGATGTTTAGGCTTGTGGATATGATGATCTTTCATTATAAGTAGTGCCCGTCTTTTTTTTAAGTGCTTTTTCTTTTCTTTAAATAAACTGAAGATTACTGTTTGCATGTTTTCTGCATGGAGTTCATCCAAGCTCCCATCCAAATGGGGGCATGCTGGAATTGGGACATAGATGTTCAACTCTGCGGACGTTGTGTGGATGTGGAAGTACCAAAAATTACTCTAAGTAATCTGTTTTGCAGAATAATTTTGGGAGCACCTCAGCATTAATCCACCCAGTGAAGACCTTGGAAGATTAGCAGGAAATTAAATATCCATCAAAATCACAAGCACTATATACAATTAATATATAATATTTACAAGGATAAATTAAATGCATTTTTATGCTACCCAGACAGTGGAAAGTGATTTTGAGATTCTTTTAGCTTCTGGACTGGTCTACAATGGTGGTGATGGTTGACCAGGAGATACACAAACTACATTATGTAGCTTGCGTATCTCCCATGAGTGTACTTACATTCACGTAGCACAGCATTTTCATGGCACTGCATCGACAGGAGACGCCCTCCCATTAATGCAGCTTTACTCCTTTTGGGGAGGTGAACTTATTGAGTCACCTATAGAGTGGTCTCCAATTGACTGAGCATGTCTACACAGACCTGCTTAATCAATCCCACTGCATCAATGCCTGCCACCATCGCAGTGAAGACATACCCAAAGGAATTAACTCAATCACTGAGTGACTTTAAGATAATGGCTTCATTCGTTTTTTACTAGCTGGTCCTGATGACTGGAAGGAGGAGGGAAGTGACTGTTTATGTCCCTCACGTGGTAAAACACAAGTTTAATTCTCAGCTCTGCTACGGTTTGGGGCTTGATCTGGTTTCCAGCAAACCTAATGGGAGTTTTGGCATTTATATCACTGGAAGCAAGATCAGACCCTTAATCCATACATCTGTGAATCCAAGACTAATTTTTTTTTTTTTTTTTCTTTCTCTTCCCATGGCTCTCTAGGTTGATCCTGCATGGTGCCCCTCTTATAGCTATACACAAAGGTAGATACTATAAGAAGAAAGATGGCTTAGCTCTGGGCCCTGGACCTTTCGTAACGGGGCTGGAATATGCGACAGACACCAAAGCAATAGTGGTGGGGAAACCAGAGACAGCCTTCTTTCTAGAAGCCTTACGGGGGATTGACTGCAAGCCGGAGGAGACCATCATGATTGGTGATGTAAGTGTAAAGGCTGAATGAGTCCATCATTATCTACCTACCTAGGTGGCCCCATCTCAGTGGTACGTTAGGAGTAGTACATCTCCTTCCAGCACCCTTGTGAGTAGGGAAATATTGGAAAATCATAGAAATATAGGGCTGGAAGGGACCTGAAGAAGTCATCAAGTTCATTCCACTGCACTAAGGCACGACCAAGTAAACCTAGATCATTCCTGTCACATTCTTAAAAAGCTCCAATGATGTGGATTCCACAAATTTCCTTGGAAGCCTAGACCAGAGCTTAACTACCCGTTCTAATTAGAAAAATTTTGCTAATATCTAACCTAAATCTCCATTGTTGCCCATTATTTCTTGTCCTACCTTCAATGGACACGGAGATCAACCGACCACTTCCCTCTTTATAGCACTACTTAACATATTTGAAGACTGTTACCAGGTGCATTGTCAATTGCATTTCAGAGTTAAGGGAACTGAGGCACAAAAACTCTTGGGACCCAAAGCCCATTTAGTCAATACCATAATCTCACAGGGCTTCCCCAAGGTCATATGAAGTCTGTAGCAGGAATAGAAACCTCATGAGTTCCAGTTCAGTGTCTTAACCCTAAGGCCATCCTTCCTCTGTACTGCTGCACCAAATAAGCATTTCCATGGTCCTGCAGATCACTAATTTTTTAAACATTGAAATATTTACCCAGAAAAGGAAAACAGGGACACTACCAGCTTACTAACCGTTCATTGTGAGGGAACAAATTTCCTCACTATTAAGAACGGGTAATGACAACAATGAATGTTTAAAATCCAAAAGCTGGTTCTTACAAAATATACACTTTGGGCCAGATTGGAGTTGAGTCCATTTAAAGACCATCCCTCATCCATGACTGGCTCTGGAATACTCTACTAAAGGTTAGGTTGAAACATTCCACACTTTAAAAAGCAGTTACAGAATTGTAGGAAGCAAATACAGCCCATTGTCAGGAGAAAACGGGGGCCAGATCCTGAAATAACTGCTTCCAGGAACCCTGCCTCTCTAGGATGTTGGTGAGTTCAGCAGCTGTCATTGTGGGAATACGGATCTGCGAATAATGAATCCTTTTGCAGGATCAGACCTTTGCATTGCAACAGATGTTAATTCAGAGCAGGGGTCGGGAACCTTTTTGTCTGAGAGAGCCATGAACGCCACATATTTTAAAATGTAATTCCGTGAGAGCCATACAATATGTTTAAAACTAAATACAAGTAAATGTGTGCATTTTATGTTTTATTTAATTGAATTTGAATTACTTTTAATTGAAATTTAATTTTAGAAAGGTTTTTAAAAAACCTTTAAAAAAGGTTTTTAATTAAAATTAATTTTTAAAGGTTGGGTTTTTTTAAAAAGGAAGGAAAAAAGAAGGGAGGAAGGAAGGAAGAGAGAGAGAGAGAAAAAAAGAGAAGAAAGGAAAAGAGAAAAAGGAAGGAAGAGAAAAAAGAAAGAAGGAAAGAAGTGGAAAGAAGGAAGAGGAAGGAAAGAAGAGAAGGAAAGAAAAAAGAAGACAAAGAAGGAAAAAAGAAAGGAAGAGAAAGAGGAAGAAAGAAAAAAGAAGGAAGGCAAAGAAGAGAAAGAAGGAAAGAAAAAGGAAAGCAAAGGAGAGAAAGAAGGAAAGAAAAAGGGAGAAAGAAAAAAGAGAGAAGGGAGAGAAAGAAGGAAGAAAAAGAAAAGAAGAAAGGGGAAGGAAAGAAGAGAAGGATGAGAAAGGAAGGAAGCAAAGAAAGAGAAAGAAGGAAAGTAAGAAAAAAGAAGGAAGAGGAAGGAAAGAAGGAAGCAAAGAAAGAAGGAAAGAGGAAGGAAAGAAAGGGAGAGAAAGAAGGA
>ML685782.1:7091577-7127105 GCA_007922175.1 Pelusios castaneus
GGGGGGTGGGAGCCCGGGATCCCGCCGCTGCCGCAACCACCCCGCTGCCCCGGCTGCGTGGGGCGGGCAGGCAGGCCCGCGCTCCTGACCCGAGCCTGAGCCTGCCTGTCCCACCCTGGGGGCGGGGAAGGCCAGCCCAGAGGCCGGGCGCAGGCCGGGTGTGCCGCGGCAAAGCCGTGGCCCCGGGGCTTGGAGGGAGCAGCGGGGGCTGCCGGGCTGCGTGGGGGGTGCGATGGCCGCTGCGCGGCCGCGCGCCCGCGCAGCTGAGAGGGAACACTGGCAGCGAGCCAGATGCAGCCATCAAAAGAGCCACATCTGGCTCGCGAGCCATAGGTTCCCTACCCCTGATTCAGAGTAATGTTGATGTTTCAGAATGGCTTTCAGCTGTTATAAGTGGGGCTGGTAGCCACTGCCTGTTAAGGTTGCTCAATAGTTCCCATTAAAAGTTCCTGTTTTCAATTGCTCGTGACTTGCCAAGGATGGCCTTGAATCTTCCATGCTTGGTGTAGCCTCAGACTGATTTTTTTGGGGAAAATTTCAACTAAAATGGTTCAGTTGTTTCTGAGAAAGACACAAGAGAAAAATCCATTGTTTTCACCCCCAAATCTGGTGCCTTTTTTTGGAACTGCTCTCATATCCCAGTTGTTGGAGCAGGAACTTGAAATTTGGCATGGGGTGGCCTCTGAGTCAAGAAATGCATGCCTTTTACTGTCCCCCGATAAAAATCAGCCCAAATTTGGGAGATGGTTAAAATTAAGCCTTTGAAAAACATCACAGATTGCTCATGCGCAATAGAGATCTTTGATTTTTAGCAGCTAAACATCTTTCCTGGTAGTGGCTGGTCCCAGCTCCCTAGGGCTGCTTGGGCCGAGGCACCAGAACTCTGAGCAGTGACACTCTCTCTCCTTTGATTTCAGTGATTCCCTGTGGTGCCAGGGCTGCGTGGAGGCAGAAGCTGTATGGTTTGAATAGAGGGGATAAAAGCCAAACCAGAAAGCAGGGACAGGAGTGCTTTGGGACAAAGAGTCAGACGAGGTGTGGGTGTTGCGGGGGCAGAAATGGAACTAGGACAAGAAGCCTGAGGAGTGAGAGAAGGAAGAGGCATGGAGAAATAGCAGGACAGGGAGAAGGACAGACTGGGGCAGACAGAGCAAAAGAGATCAAATTTGGCAGAAGAATCAGTGCCCACTTGAGCCTCTCCGTTCCAGAGCCTGACTGAAACTCAAGATTTCCATGTCAACGTCCTTCTCTCAGCAAGTATCTGCCAAAGTGCCTGTCTCGTAAGAACATAAGAAAGGCCGTACTGGGTCAGACCAGAGGTCCATCCAGTCCAGTATCTGTCTACCGACAGTGGCCAGTGCCAGGTGCCCCAGAGGGAGTGAACTTAACAGGCAATGATCAAGTGATCACTCTCCTGTCTCATCTCCCTCTCCTGATCCACGTAAAGGAGGACAGACAGTTCTGTGCTGGCTCCAGTGGCAGGAGTCTGTGCAGTGAATTCAGTGTTTCCAACTCAGCTGGTGACCCATGTGGGTGTCAATCTGAGGCCACATGTTGGAGTTTGGATTTTTTCAGTTTTTTTTAAAACCTGTGAAATGACAGGCAAAAGGTGTGTGCGTTAAAGGGACAGTATTAGCATTCCAAAGTGAAGCGCTCAGGCAGCCTGAATTGTGCTTCTTCCTAAGTTTATCTGAGGATGCAGGTAAGCACTTCCGAAAGTCCCATTAGATACCTATGTGCCTGATTCCTGTTGTTCTGGGTGTTTCTGAAAACACCGTTAGACATCTCTCGGCATCTAACTACTTAGAAAAGGTGGCCCTTAGTGTTTAGCGTGCTCAGACATACTTGTTTTAGCTTTAATCTTGCAGTCTTGTCTCCAGCAAAGCTCCCATCTAGGGAACGTCGGTGGGAATTTTGCCCAAGTGGTGATTTCAGGATTGTTTTGATTAGTCTGGGTCGTGGCATGGTGACAGGACCATGGAATGCCCAGAAACAAATTGTTTCTGTAACTTTACCTCGTCTCCTCTTCTGTCTGCCAGGATTGCAGGGACGATGTTGCTGGAGCCCAGAAGGCTGGCATGCTTGGTATTTTAGTGAAGACTGGTAAGTACTCTATGGATTTTGACATCTCCCGATACATTTGTTCACTGGTCTCTCTTTACTGGCTACCTGAGATGTTTGAGAGGAAGATGAATGTTTGTTGTGAGCCCAGGTCTGAGTCATGTGGAGGAAGGCGTGAACCTCTCAGCTACCCTGAATGTGAACATGGGACTGGCAGGAGTCCAGGAGCACATTCTGCTTCACACAGCAGGATGTAAGAGGACTGAGAATATCCTCATCGTTATTTATAATGCCTCAATCATGTGGACTTAGTACCTCTATCAAGTTGGGGCCCTTTCCAGCTACCACACTTATTTCTTGTGTTTTCCTTTCCTTCAGTAAGTTCTTCATGAACAAACAAATTAAGCTGTTTGTCTTACATGGGAGGAAGGAGATGATGATGAGTATCCAGTGAAAGGACAAATCAGCCCTGCAGTAGAGCCGTGTTGGAACAATAACTCCAGCACATACCTGAACAAATCAAAACTGGGACTGGTTTTTGGTCAAACCACTCATGGGGGGAGTGAGGATGTCTAAACTAAATGAATCTCCCTCCTTGCTCTGTGAAGGCCCTATGTGATGCATCATGTCAAGGAGAACGCCAGCACGTACCCCTTTTACAGTGCCTTGCTGATCATGAAGCACAAGTGTTAGGAGCATCAGATGAAAGATTTCAGGCTGGCAGGGCAGCTAAAAAGCAGCTTTTAAAAAGCACCTTTTTTGTTCTTTTATTGCAGGTAAATACCGAGCAGTGGATGAAGCCAAAATTAATCCAGCTCCTTACCTAACCTGTGAGAGCTTTCCCCAAGCAGTAGACCATATCCTACAGCATCTGCTATGAAAGAGGCATTTAGTTTTGGAAAAAATTGACTGTGTTCACGTTGTTGCCTCTATTCTCCCTCACACAATAGAAATCAAAGAACTGAACATGTATCACACCTGCAATCAGGAAATGAACGTGTCTCGCTGCAGAGCACCGAAAGAAAGGGTACTAGAATGCAGCCCAATGGCAAAGCTTTGGTAAAATCTCATTTTCCAGAAGATGGAAACAGAGAGAAGAAAAGTAGATCTCAAGGAGATTCATCAGGTCAGATGGAAGGACCAGCAGATGACACAATTTGCTTTCTTGTATGATGTAGAAAAAGGAGAGAAGTTCACAGAGTCAGCGTCTTTGTTTTTGATTGCTTAGGAAATAACTGTTTAAAAAGCCCATCTGAAATGTGTGAAGATAATAAATAACAAAGCATAACAGCCATTTTAACCTAAATGATAACAGCTTTATTGCTCTGTTTGTTTTAGTTACCATGCACCTTCTCTGAGCTGTGATCTGATTACTTTAACTGTAGAGATGATACACATTAGGAATGACTTACTATTTAAGATATTACCATTATGAATAGCAGTTGCTGCTGATTTCTCCTCTTTTGTTCATACAGGTAACAATTGTTTGAATTTTACATAAAAACCAAACGACCAGTATTTTACAGATTTTTTTAATTAGATGCTGTTATTAACAGGATCGGTGCAGAAACAAAAATGCGTTCCTTAATGGCTTATTGTCTGTGAATTTTTCAAATTAGACTTCAGCGGGGTCCCATTAACTCCACAGTTGCAAGATTTCATTGGCTTTTTTCTGTCTAATGTTTTGGGAAAATCTTTCAGAAGCTATGGGAACTGATTCAAGCTTCTAAGAACTCGGTTCAGAGAGCTGTAAAATGAAATCTCATTCTGTAGCATGCATCGTTGTTCTTGCATGTCTTAAATCCATCAAAATGAACTAACTCTGTAATGATGGTAAATGGCTTTCCTGGTCCACTTGCAAGCTGTGATAATCAAAGGCTTTCCAGTTGTTTTCCATGCTCCTGCGTGTTAAGTTATTACATTATAATTGTATATCCTTGTAGTGCTTGCCTTATTGAAAATAAAGTTGTGTTAATAAGCCACCATGCTGCTAGGAAAAAAGATCAATAAGTATGTAGCAGGTTCTAAAGGAAAGGTTTCGCCGAAGCTCTGGGGGGGCTACATTTCACATGGAGCGAATTTCTCCAGGGAAAGCATGAATGGATGTGTGAGTTGTGCAAACTGTCATGGGGCATGCAAGAAAGAATGGAAGCTTGGGGCTGTAAGGCTGTCTGGTTGGTCTGGGTTTGCGCAAGGCCTAGCGCAAAGGGTCCTGGGCCACCATTGGGCTCCTCGGTGCAACTGCTCACCAAATATGCAACAAGAAGTGAAGGTATTCATGCTTAGGGAAAAAAAAGTGCACAGTCTCCCTCCCTCACCAGCAGGTCTAATAAATACTCTTACAAACATGGTTTACAACCTCAGTACCACATCCACCCCCCTGGGATAGACAAAGACTTTGTAAGATATTGGCACCCTTCTGGGGCCACCTAAAGGATCTACCCCCCTTACCAACTAACACGTGCCCTTCAGGGGCCTGTGCAATAGTACTTAGCTACTCACAGCAGGGCAAAGCTTTGCTCATGAATGACGCATTTTCACATCCCCAAACTCCTAGCCCTCGCCTTTCCTACTGCAAGCCTCTGACCAGCTCCCACACAGACCACTGCCACATGTGGTGCCCTTCTTGATGCTTGCCTTGTCCCTATTTCAGGCCATCCAGAACTCTGTAGCAAAAATCATCTGTCATCTAGGATTATCGCCTCCTGGGTTAAATTCAAGATACTGGCTTTGGCCTTGAAAGTGCCTTTTAGTCCCTTGCCCCCTTTTCCTCTTCACTGGCTTCTGCATAACCCAGCTCTCTGCCCTCCTGAGTGAACTTTATCTTCTCCTTCGAGAGGAGTCCCCGGGGCGCTCCACCTGAGGTGTGCAGGCATGCGCCGAGCCACCTCTGGAGAAGGGAACCAGTGCACCTCGGGTGGAGCACCCACGGGGATCCTCATCTTGAAGAAGTACAGTTACTGCACCAAGGTGAGTAACCCCCCTTTTTCTCCCTCTCCGCACCTGTGTTCATACAGCCCCCTATGGCCAGAGCCCTGTTCACCAAATCTCCATTCTTGTCTTTAAGTCTGTGCAATGCTTCGTCAAGAAGACTAGTAACCTACGGTCCTGGAGAGGGTTTGTTGAAATACAATCAACAGTTTAACTTTTTTTAAGACATGCACCTTAACAGCTCTGGCACTCACATCATCTGTTCATCTTCACCCTCGTTCTTCTCCTTGGGTGGTGGTATCCCCTTCTAATTACTGTGGGTAATTCCCCTATTAAGCTCTGGGTCACCGTCCCCAAATGGGTACAGGGGAGGGTTATAAAAACAGCATTGTTCTGTGGCTGTGTTAGCCATGAGCTCTCCCAGGGCTCAGTCAGCAGCAGGAATAGCGTGCACAAGGGTGGGTGCCTTGTGGCTGAGAGCTCACGGGTATGTAGGTGGAACGGGCACAGGCCCTGTCCCTTAGTTCTCACATGGAGAATCTGTGCAAGGGAAGTTCCATGGGTTGGGAAGGGAACCAGAAATAATAAACAGTTCCTCTTTGCAAAGGCCTGTTTGATTGTGGCTTTTCAGGCATCGCATGTCGATGGAACAGATCCTCTAGAAGAACTCAGATACTGCTGTGAGGGGAGCGATGGTAAAACGAGGTAACTGAACAGGCACTCTTGGGGCAGGGCGCAGTAATGTTTAGAGTGAACAAAACAGACTTCTGGAAAAAAAGTTTCCATTGCTTTCAGCATCACCCTCAAGTGCCACTTTTTGCATCTTTTTTCCTAAAGAACAATTTGAATTTTATGTAGACTTCCACAGTGTTCATGTAGACAAATCTGGGCCATGTATCACTGCTTGACACTTAGCTAGGTTTTCTGCATTGAATTCTAATTAAGTTGCAACCGATCATAAAAGCTTTCCTTGTGTCGTTAGCTTCACAAATATTCCTAACCCCATACATTGCCTCAGCTCTCAGCAACTTACAGTTCCTCTTCAGTGTGTGCATCTTCCATCTTGGTTAATATCTATAAATCCTGATTTCTAAAGATATCATTTAGCAGGTTATGAACATCAAAAAGGGAGGATGAAAGACGGTTAGAATAGACAAATGCTTTGGTGGATTGGAGCCAGGCTCTGTGCACTAATAAGTAATTTCAATTAGGCTCTTATTCCTCAAAGAGTAAAGTACTGATGAGCAGGACAGCACACTATTAAAAGCAAATATCCTTGGTGCTAATAAAGGAAAAAGGAACCCAAAATCACATGGAATGGGCTGGATAAAACACACCGGGACATTGATACCTGAACAGATTACATCCCAAAATCACATGGAATGGGCTGGATAAAACACACCGGGACATTGAAACCTGAACAGATTACATCCCAGATCAAAACTGCACCAAGCTGACCATGAGTACTAGGCAACAACCGAATGACGAATTTAATCCCAGGTGGGGAGGAAAAAAGTCACACGTGCTTTGTTAATTGCAGAGCTCCTTGCTGGTAAACATCAGACTGGCTGTGATGTGCTAGTTCCAGTACAATAAGCTATTCCTGACAGAAGCCTTCTTGAAAAGTGAAAAACCATATGCAATGAATAAAAATGGTGCAAGACCAGTCAAATTTATAAGGCTTTATGCATATGCTAAATCCTGATTGCATAGTCACTGTGGACATTATTTCCATGCAGAATAACAATATCTTATTGTCGATGAACATGGTAAGTGGAGAACGCACCTTGCAGGTTTGAAAGTACAGATTCTCTCATTCTGTTTTCTGAAGAAGGTAGTATCACAGTTCAGTCCTTCCACTGGTAGCAGAACCCCAATTGCAGATGCCATTTAGGGTAGCGGGTGTCTTTGATTTTAAAGTCTAAAGGTATTTCAAACTGATTCAAAATCTCTCTGCCAGGCAATGTATTTCTGACTTAAATTCTTTGCTGATGGTTTGGTGTGAGCAATCACATCCAGGAAATCGGCTGTTGTGACCGTGTCCAGTTGGAGTATGGGTAAATTACTGCTACCTGATGAGAGAAAATTGACCAGATGCTGAATGCGAATGAGATGCTGATGCTCTTTTTAAGCCAGAGCATAATGTAATATACTTAATGATTAATACACTAAACAGAAGAATGGACTAAGCAGGAGAGAAAATGGTTCTTATTGTGTTCAGTGCACATGGATTGATGGTTTCACGAGATGACCTGATTTTTGAAAATGTTGGCTTAATTAGGTTTTCAAAAATGTACCGTTTAAATTTTTCTAAGCAAATAAGAGAGCTCCACCTGCTGGCAAGTGCCTATATAATGCCTGTGTTACAACAACTAATCAGCAAATCAAAGACTAACAGATTTATTTATCGCATGAGCTTTTGTGGGAGAAAATCCCACTTTGTCAGATGCTTGAAGATGAAGTGGGATTTCCTCCCATGAAAGCTCACACAATAAATACATTTCTTAGTCATTAGAAGTGCCACAGGACTCCTTGCTTATTTTGCTGAACTAGACTAGCGAGGGCTACCCCTCTGGAACTTAACAACGGATCGGCAAGTCTCACATATGAATCCTTGTGAGAGCTACTGTACCTGGCTGATGATTTTCAAGAGCATTGAAGATTTTCCTCACTGGCCGCATAGCTGCTTCTTTGCAGACCAGTTTAACGTCGGAGCCAGAGTACCCTTCTGTCTCCTAATACAAGATCACAATTCACAGGATTACAAATCATTGCACATGACGTATATACTTTCATGTTGCTTAATTCTTGCTTTGAATGCAGAGTTGCTGTCTGCAGATATTAGCAAATCAGGCGTTTACTTTTCTAAGGACAGTTTTCTGCAGGCCAGATAAAATCTTCCTCTCTCTGCCTCTTTCCCACCCTCTATCTATCTTGCCTATTTCGATTATAAACTCATTATGGACTCGACCCAAAACCCACTGAAGTCAATGGGAGTCTTTTATTGCTTTGTAGATTAGACTCTGTTTCTGGCCAGTGCTCAGTGCTCAGGGCCTGTAGGCAGTGACACAAGCACCGAAAGGGACAGATCTTCACTATTTGGGTGGCTCTGCACCCAACTAAGTCTTTTGCTCCCCCCTTTTTGAAAGTCTGTATGTGGATACTTTGATTTTGGGTTAAGTGCACCCTGTTTGCACTTAGTTAGGCTTTTCTTAGTCTGAAATAGTGTCCACGCGAAAATAATAAGTGTGAAATAAAAGCAATTTGATTATTGTGGTGCCAGTTTGTGTGTAGACCAGAACTTAGCATGCCCAGCCAGACACTCGGTCAGTGTAAGTCTACTGCACACACACACTTTTATATATATGTGCACCACAGGCACTCAACTGGCAAACCATAGCCCCAAATAACCTATCTGCATAAGCACAGATGAATAGACGTATATAAATATGTGTGAGCAAATGCTTGCTTCTAACTTAAAAATCTTGGCCCTGTGTAATCATCTTGAAATGGAAACCCAACCAAACCATGCTGAGTGCATGGCATAACTTGCACATAAGGAGGTTCTAGTTCCAGCCAGTAGTTCTGGTTCTTCGTGCCAAAGAGAAAAGCTCCGTCCACATTTGGATCAGAATGGAGCTAGCTTGAAAAGAGGTAGCACTGTTCTGTCCAGCGTAGACAAGACGAAAGGCTCATGAGAATAGGCAGCTGGCACCACAGCCAGACATTTGCAGTTCTAGCACATTTGTGTTTGTTCAATATGAAGAATTATGCTTCTATTCAATTTCATAGACAAAATGTTTTTGAAATAGAAACTGAAATATGCTGTCTGTCTCTGGAAGCAGAACTAAACCATAGTTAGCTGAGCAAGTATTAGCTGTTCTCAGCAGTGAGGTGACAGAGGCCTGAGTTCAGGCTCTTTAAGGGAAGTGAGCCTGAGGCCCTGGTGATTTTTTTCACTCCATTGATGCTCCGTCACACTGTGCTAGATCCATGGCAGTCTTCCTGCTCACCTGAGTCCTGTACCATGCTCGTCTCCAATATAAACAGACAAACCCCACTGTGGTGTCAGGAAGGGCTTCAGGTACACAACTATTGTAATTATTTTTCATGTTTATGTCTGAGACCATCAAAAGTGTTCCAATACTGGCAATCAAAACACACCTTGGATTTGCAAGTTGAGTCGTGTGAAACTGGCAACTCCCTTCATAGCGGTTATCGAGAGCAGTTCAACACCGTCAGCACTCATCCACGTCCCCTTGTGGGATGAATCCCTAAGCCTCCCCTCATCCCCACCTTCAATCATTTACCCTCAGAATTTGAATGTTTGTTCCCTTTCTCCCAGCCACCATGTTTATAGACACATGTATCCTTTGAAAGGTGCTAGCCCTGATTCTCTGCCTGACACCCGTTCTACACGTATGTAACTCCACTGGCTTCAGCTAAATAACTCCTCCTTGACACCCAGCGAGAACCGTCAGGCTCAGCACATTCCCCTCACTAAGGGGCTTCAAGAGACGCTGAATCGCCAGGGGTAAACTGCACCCGCATTGCTTCTTTCTCACCTGACCCAGCAAGCTGTAGTCCAGCTCAGTCCTCAGCTCCACACCTCCACTGTTGCTTACCGGGGGCAGCCAGTGCTGAATCATAGCCTGCCGCGCCTCTTTATTCGGGAGGTCAACCAAAATCCTCTTCTCCAGCCGTCGCAACATGGCATAATCTAATTCCCTAAAGATAAAGAAAAGGGGATTAAGTCTCCTCGGCAAGGTTGTGTGCGTCTACGGCCGCTAGCCTTCTGCAAAGAGCTGCTTTTTCTCAGCAGGCGCTTTGCATTGTCAAAGCTACTGGTGACCCTTTCAACTCGGTTATAAAATGGTAATTCATCATCACCACACACGGTTGCCAATTAGCGTTATTTGTATGCTATTGGCTCATAATCTAGGGCCCTTTAATATGGAACGATGAGTTCCAGGCTCTTTTTGTGGCTCTGCTACTGGTTCACTGTCTGGCCTCAAGCAAGTCACTTCACTTCTCTGTGCCTTAATTTACCCTCTTTTGTAAAATGAAGACATTTCGATTTGTCTCTCAGGAGAGTTGTGAGGATTAGCTAATTTCTCGGAGATCTTCAAATGAAAGGTGCAATAAATGTAAAACTTACACTGTAAACTCCTTGGGGCACACACCATTTTTTAATGTGTTTGTGTAATCCATGCCTACTTGGTGTGGTTCCCGGTCCCCCTCTAGTGACATCACTCCCACGAAAGCTCATGCAATAAATAAATTTGTTAGTCTTTAAGAGTGCCACTAGATTTCTTGTTTGTTTTGCTGGACTAGACTAACATGGTTACCCCTTTGGAAGGCAGACTCATCAGTTACAGCATTAGCTAAGGGCCAGAGGACGTTTAGCTCATGCAGTAGAAGCTCATCCATTGAGCTCCAGAGGCCCCAGCTTTTATACCACATGCTGAGGACTAGGGTCTGTCCATGTTACATTTGCACCTGGCACAAAGCAGTCTTGGTCCATGACTAGAGTCCCTAGGTGTAATGGGAATACAAATAAAAAGTAGAAATGTTCCCCACAAGGTCTTATTTAAAGCTGTAAAGACTGGGCACACTGTAAAAAGAGAAATGTGCCAAAGGACTGAAAATGCTAGTGGTCTAAGATTATTAAAATGTGGCTCGCAAAGAAAAAGAAAAAATGGACAAGTGCAGCCTATTTGTATTTTTGCTGCTTTGTGCTGCTTGAAGAAGGCACAAGAGTTCCTTTATCCTTATTTTTTTCCTTTCTGATTCTTTTTTCCTTAGAAAAATCAATACTGTCAAATCTCATCTTCCCTGCTTATACTAGAGGATTCCTTAGCAGTCTGGTGCAGCCTGTCTGTGAGGTTTTTCTCAGCCCTTAATTCAAAGGGTGTTAATCTATTTCATTTGAGTTTAATAAGTATTAACGACAGCAATCAATTTGAACAAAAATCAGTTCACATCTAAATGAGGTGCCACGTGCATATAATAAACCTACGAATTCCCCAGTCTTCTATTGAGTCTTCCAGGAAAAAATGTAAAACAAATAAACAAAAATACCTCACCCCTGCTACACTTTAGGCCTTCCTAATAAACAAAAGGGGGCAGAAACCCCTATATCTTTTCCTTTACAGGGCTCTTTTAACAGAAAACTCCACATCACTGCCTGCTCAGTGCACCCCACCTCCATCCTGCAAACTTTTGCACCTTCCAAGAGCTGGCCTGGGGCAGTATGTTTCTGTGCACCACACCAGTACGTTTCTGGTGGCCTATCCATTCCTGTAGTCTATTTTAAAACATTTTTTAGTCCTTATGGTTGCAAAGAAAACCTTTTAAGTGAAAACAGCCACACAGACTGAAAGAAACATTACAGGCAGAGATTAGACAAAACACCAACTTTGCTTTTCCCTCTCTGATTCCTGGGTGAAATCCTTGTCCCATGGAAGACAGTAGGAATTTTGATTGCTTTCAGTGCACCACGGTCTCTTCACCGCATGGAAGATAACACATTCATGCGAAGAGCTGAATTTGGCCCTTGTTTAGCAGTGTAACCTGGAGGCTGAGGAATTTGGCTATTGTACCACTGAAGATATTGTGAGCTGGGAATGCTTTTCAACAGCACGTTTTTGATGTAGCAGCAAATCCTAGTTCTGTCACTGATGGATATGGACTCTTCTTCAATTAAGCTCCTACAGGCATATTTAGGTGCTTTAATAGGTAGATGTTCATAAGTGCTTAGCACCCAGCAGCCCCAGTGAAGTCAATCGGAACCATAATATCAGCACCTGAGAAAGACTGATCCGATTCAGAAGTGTTGTTATCTGTGATCGCAGGCAAAGACTGAGTAAACACAGATGTATAAAACCAGCCAATTCAGATCTCAAAGGAGAGCTGGGAAATTCATTCCAAAACTCTGGAGCACCTCTACTTGAGGTCTGAGAAAGAAATAAGAGAATTTTAAAATGAATACATATTTGAGTGATATTTGTAGCCAGTTTATGTTTATTGTATGTGACTGCAACCGTGAGCCAACAGATAGCTTGGGCTCAAGTGGTCTTGTGTATTTCTTGGGCTCAGGTGAATTTCATCCAGCACAAGGACTTCTTTCTGGAACAGACACCAAAGCAGAAAGAGAAATCTTGGCCTCCCTCCATACCAATACATCCCCTCAGAAGGGACGTACGTGGCTAAGAATTTAAAATGGATTTCCATGCACACTCATATTTAACTCTCTTACTCTGACATGTCCTACTTACCAGTGTAAGGGGTTTACGTCACCTGCCTTGAGCTGAGTTTATCTGAGAAACGTTTATGACACAAAGAAAGGGACGCCATGTTGTGTTGGGTGCTTTCTCATGCTGAGATTGTGGTTTGAAAGTCAGCTGTCCATATTTAGTTTGAGCAAGCAGATCTCTGGAGGCTAGAAATCCTGTTGATGCAGACCCTCAGCTAGAGTAAGTTATCATAGCTCTAGGGAATGAGAACTACACCAGGTGGTGACCTGCCTCTTCACCTGCTGTGACTCTCCCTTAGCCTGGCTACATGTAGGTTCCCAAGTACATCCCTAAAGTCCAAGCCTGCATTTTGGATAGGTCTTCACTGCAGAGAAACTCAGTCTCTTACATGCCCGTAGCCCCTTTCCATAGGGACAAACCCTCCCGGCTGTGTGGAATGGTGCTTTCACCCATGCTAGCTGGCCTGGGGGAGCTGTAGGCCGAAGTGCTGCTTTCACTGGGGCTGGTCACATCTTGGGGCAGATACTCACATCCCCAATTGGGTTAAAAAGTGATCACAGTCAGCCCCAAGCCTGTTGCACCTGTTCAGCTCGTCAGGCCAGAGGGCGGGCCCTTAGCAGGGAGGAACTCATGCCATTGGAGGAGGCAGTCTAAAAGAAGAAGCATCGGAGTTCCCGGCCCAGGGCAGTGGTTAGATGCTGGAATATAGCTCTTTGCTGCTTTGCTGAAAACCCCCGGGACTAAGTCTTGGGTTTTAGCCGACCCAGAGGGTGGGAACATGGGCTTCCTGTGGAGCCTAAAAGACAGCTTCCCTTCATCTAAGTGAGCGAGGGGGCCTGGTCCCTGTGGGCCACAGAACTTCCTCCTTTGTGTTAGGACTATTTTATGTCCCGGGACAAAGTGGACTTGCTAAGAGGTCCAGCCAGAGGGCCAAGCCCAGAGTCAGACCATGGCTCTGTTGTTGCCCAGGAAATAATGTATGAGGCCAGTGAGGTGGCCGCATTCATCCTCAGGGGCGACATGCCCACTTTCAGGAAGGATGCCGGCCAAACCACTGGACTGCTGATAGCTCTATAATTTCCCCCGTATGCTCCACAGAAAAGACAAGTCCTGAATTCTCCCACAATTCACTGGGAAAGAACTGTAAAGTGGCTCACCAAACTGCAGCACAAAGAACCATGGACTATGGCCCAGACGTCCTGGTGACACACCAAGCAGGGCACAGTCACCCAAATATGGCGGCTCTCACCCTGGCTGGGCAAATCTGGGTGTGAGGACCAGCTTGCTGTTCACCAGAGTTACTTCTGCAGTGAAGCCACCGTAAGTCTCAAAATATGCCACACGTTCAGTGCAGACACCTGGCTGACAACAGAAGATCTAGCCACAGCATTGCTTAGTGATATTCTCATGCTTGACAGCAAGATTTAAGGAGAAGGAGCAAACCCGGACTAACGCAACATTTCAGAGAGGGTACGTATGGCTTCTAACTTAGCTAGACTCTCAGAACTAAACTTTAAAATGCTAGGCAAACATTGACAAAGCCTCAGAGCTCTCTGTGTCCCCTCCTTTTCAGATGTGAAAAATGACACACGCCCTTCTCATGTCAAGGCAGACACTCGGATAGAAGGGATCCTTCAGTCTGCACAAGGAGATCAGCACCAGGGACAGCATTTAGCCACACCACTGAAAAGCTCACAGAGGGGGACCAAAACATTGTGGATTTTCTCTCTTCCAGTTAGGATAACGAAAGTGGTGACAGGATCATGAGGTTTAAGCATGAATAAATTATAGTTAGTTTTAGAATGAAGGCTTATAGTAAGTAATAAATAATGACAGTTTAGAGCGGGGGGGAGGGGTTACGCTTTTTCCTGTTGTGACACGGTGGCAGTTTGCCCAGCCACGTGTGACACAGAGCGTCCCAGCACCAGGAGACTTTTGGTGGTAGCACAAACCAGAGAAGTCCCTTGCCACCAAAAAAAACCCACTGCCAACAGGAGTTTCGGCGGCAGCACAAACCCCCCGCCGCAAGCAGCTCCCTTCTACTGGAATTTGCAATGGCGGCACAGACCCTGCCAATGAAAGAAAGAAACCCCCCACCCCTGGAAGAAAAGCCCGCAAAGGGAGCCGGGTTTGTTTCATTGTTGGTGGGGTGGGCCAGCTCCCGGCGACACAGTCAGCCGTGTGCCGCAACACACTAGTGTGTCGTGATACAGCGGTTTAGAAACACTGTATTAGACCAGTGTTCCTCAATGACTGGTCCATGGACTGGCACCAGTCCCTGAGATCTCCCTGCCACAGTATAGGAAGCTGGTCTCTGGTATCAAAAAGGTTGAGCAACACTGTACTAGACCACAGTTGTCTTTACGGAGGAGAGCTGCTTAATTCAGCTCTTCCCTTTGGGATAATACCCAACTTGCTCTTGGGATTTGTATTGCAGGAGAAACCTGGCTGGTTATAAGCTATATCATGTCTTGCAAAAATCAGGATATAGCCTGAAGTGTCATTTAAATATTTTTTTTACTCTTCACTTTCTCAGTTTTGTACTGAACTAGATTATAAAAGCTTTGTTTATCTTGGAGGGCTGTTTATCCCATGAAAAATTAATACCAAGCTGCTTTTAGATGAATGGAAAAGAAGCCAAAACAAAGCGCTTTATGCACTCTTATCTACATTGCAGTATTTGTTAGGAAGCTTATTGATCTTTCCATTCCATTCAGCAATCTCTTCCCTGCTGCTGAGTCCGGTTCCTGTTACTCATCACAAAGCAGTGTGGTTTATTGACAAATTACTTGTTGAAATGATTAAACATAATTAAATAAAATAAAGGCTGTGTTAACTTTGATCAAGTGATCCTTAACTATGTTTAGGATTTAGCTGTTCTTCCGCAGTAGCTTTGAAATCTTTAACTCATTGATTAGTTTAATTTACTAGCATAGATTAGTGCCATTTCTCCCTCTCTTCCCACTCATGCAATGGTCAAAATGTTGGTGCAGGGACATCATATTGATACAAACTGACTACTTCTTCCCTCGGAGCTAAGTGTTAAAGGTACACTGGGAAGTACTTTCTCTCCCATAAGAGTGCGGACAAAGATGGGGTCAAGGACAGCTAGATTACAGAATCTGAGCCAGGCCCAGAATTATATTCTACTAATAAGGTCCTTATCTACAGTAGATTGCAGAGTCCTAAGCACTTTTCTGTTATGAGAAAGAAAAGTAAAACCAGGCAGACCCCAAAGGAGCAGATATGGGTGTGCAGCACCAACAAAGCAAGTGCTGTCTCTCAGCAGAAACACCACAAGCCAGCTGTGCACAGTCAGGACTTCACAGCCTTGAAACTATTTGGGAAGGAAGGATGGGAACCCTTCCCAAACTCAGCCAGCACAGTAAGAGTTACTACTCCTCAGAAACTGCTCCTGTGACATTACTGTTAACCAAGCACCGTATCACATCCGGCTGAGGGTCTGTGAAGACCTGTGGACAGAGAGCTCAGGTAATTATGCTCTGCCCATGCAAGCCAGCGAGTGCTCTCCTCAGTGGGAGGTGTTGTATGCATTTATAGACTTAGCATGGAGCTGCGACTCAGAAAACCTGGCTTCTTCTCCTAACTCTGCAACTGACCCTGTAAAATCTTGGGCAAGTAATCTTTCTGAGCTGTAGTCACCTCTACCTGGAAAATGGGGGATAAGGTTATTCCCTCTTGCAAAGCCTTTTTATCCTTCTTTGTGATCTGTTGCTGCCAAGCAACACTACAGAAGTGCAAATCATTGTCATCGACCTGCCTGATCACCTCCAAATCTGGTACATATATGTATGGTCAAACACATCAAATAAATACAAGTCACTAAAAGGATTGTTGGGTAATATGCTCCTTAATTACATAAGATCTAAAGAATACTACTTGATACCTATATAATGCTTTTACTCTTCAAGGCCTTCTACACACCTCAACTAGTTTAACAGGAGAATGTGTCCAGCATCACCTATTTAACATGTTATGAGGATAGTGTCATTCCCAATGTATGGGTTTGTTGGGGGGAGAAAACAAGGCACCCCCAAAGTTACAGAAGGAGTCAACATAACTGGAATTAGTACTCAGTGGTTCCTGGTTCCACTAGATCAAACCTTACCTCTCAGTGCATAAAAATAAACATGAATCCAAAGGAAACAGGCAAGAACAATGCTCCAATTCCTTCCCAAATCTACCACTTCCTGTTTGCCATGTTGTCCTACTTCCTTCACATTCTTTCCACTCCATCTCCCATCTACATTCCACTACCTCCTAGGCCCAAAAGTCAAATTCACATACAAAACTATTCTTCTATAAATTCAGCCTGATACTAGAGGAAACGCAACTCAGCTGAAACCAGCGCTGATATATTAGGACTGAATACAGCCCAGTTAAGTGTTTAAGAAACAAAGAACTGACCAGTATACGCAATGCTGGTGTGAGCAGGTGCACTGATTTCAATGGAGTTCCATTTAAAGCAGGTCTCTAAATTGAATGTATTTATTCCTGTTTACTGACGTCTCCATCTAGTGCTCTAGGCTCACATCTTCCCTCATTTGTACCCATGCGACCCAATGAGATTATGCCCAGGGACAATGAGGGAAGAACGGGGCCTGGAGCACTAGATGGAGACGTCTTTAAATAGGAATAAATAGATTTAATTGTATTCATTTATTTACCGAGGAGGGCAAAATCTGATCAATATTTAGAGAGGTTTAAATATTCTGAAATTAAATTCTATACTTCAAGGGCAACACTTTCAAAACTGAGGGGCAGATTCAGAGAAAATGTCAGCTCCCAAATGATAAATCAGAACAGAATTTGCCACACTAAGTATTGCTATTAAATGTATAAAAGGCAGATTTTTAAATTTTCCTTGTGCATGTAACTAGAGAGACACCAACCATTATATATAAGGATGAAAGGAGAATGCAGAGACCTTTGGCTAACTGATTTGTTCATTTTTTAGTGTAGATTGAATGCTCACAAAATGTGCTGTTCTGAGCCTGAACTTGTCTTCCTATCCCAAAGCAAGTAGAACACATGCAGGATAAAATTTCAAGGGCACCTAAGTGATTTAGATTCCTAACTCCCACTGACTTTCAATAGGATGTAGGCTTCCAATTGCCTACATTACTTCTGAAAACTGGATAGGTACTTAAGTAATAACTTAGGTGCATTTGAGAACTCTACCTGTCTCAACCCTTGGAGAAACCACTTTTAGGTTGAGCAGGAATTCGTTATGTGTGTCCACTCTGTCCTTGGTCTCTCTGAAGATAGTGCCAACAGACCGATTGATTACTTCCAAAGGAAGTATTAGTGAAAGCGTTCCAAGAGGATATTAAAGGTGTCATGATAGAGATGATGTAAGACAGATTTGTGTGTGTGTGTGAAATGACACATTATCATTAAAGGTTTTTTTCCATACATTTGGATGAAAGTGGTTGTGGATATATTAAGTGCAAAGTTCAGGCATGCTGTATGATGCGATACAAATGACAGCTTATCACTCGTAGACCAAGGCTCTCCGATTACAGAATGAGCCTCTTCCAACAAAATGCCCCAGAGTGTCCTTGTGAAAATCAGTCAGAGAACCACCAATCAAAGCAAAAACCCAGCAACAAAAAGGGTGGTTCTTGTGGGTGCGGAGCCCTCATTCACCTCAAACCACTTTCAGAAGGGCACCATTATGTGGTGTGTCACAATGCATAGTTACATAAGTGCTAAAAAATGGATGTGCTCGTTAGTCAGATTCTGTGCACCAACACTGGAGAGTCATTTATTAACACTGGGACATTTCTGTGCACATCTGTTGAGTAGAAACAGAAGCTTTTTCTTTGACTGAAAGTTCTTTGTAATGGGAGCCATAGCTTAATACAGATTGTCTTGTCCTTGAGTTCATGACCCCATGGACCACCTCTCCTTCCATTCATGGTCACATAACATCAACTAGAGCAGTTGCTCACAGAGAAAAGTAATGCTAGGGAAGTATTCAATGTATTTTCCATCTTTCAAATTTATTTTAGTAGCAGGAAATAAAAGAGGAACCAACCCCATTTGATCTGCCAGCCTTATGAAAACCTTCAGTAAGTACTTCACAACCACAATTTGAGAACCAATGGCTACAACAGCTTTCTCCTGCATCCTCTTCTGTCATTAAACTTGGCATATAAAGCAATATTAAACAGTACAGGGTAGGGCGTATGTGTGCTGTGTGGACTCAGAACAGTTCAACTATACACCATATCTTTTCTCTTTGGCTGAGGACAGATCAATCCCCTTCTGCTTATGTAAGCTGAAACAACCCAATTCAGGCTAAATGTATTGGGGGTATAGGAGTGAGGAAATGCTGCCTCTGCTTCCATTTTCCCTACATCTTCACTGGGAATCTACAAAACATCTTAGGTAAGTGCACCACTTGAATTGGGATCGTGGTGCCTGGGGGCAGGAAGGTGCACACTTTCTGTGGCACTGTTACCCAGCTTGTCCAGAATGTATCCCATTAGGAGCTGATGGTCCTTCTTAGACCATAGATGCTATGGTGATGGGACATAAACCCAGTCCTACAGTGGCTTCTTCTGCACAACTGCAGAGGACTTAGCCAGGGGCAGCCCATTTCACCTGCTGAGGTCATGCTGCTGAGGGAAAGCAGGACCCTCTATATGGCCGTCTCCTGCATCCATGTAGAACTCCACTCCATGGCCCCAAGGGCTTTCCCAACCGCATGGATCATTTCTAAAAGTCCATCTTATTGAGTTTCCTATCTCTACCCTCATCCCAAAGGTTCTCTGAAAGAAAAGATTTTTCAGCTCCAAAGCATTTTAATTTTTTCCCTCTGCTATTCTTTCTGAACTCCAGATGTTTGAGGATACAGTTTGTATGAAAAACACTGAGTGATTCTGTATCGTATTTTCCATTAACAGACGATTTATTCTTCTAGATCTAAATGAAATTAAAGAAACTGAAAGGTTTTATCCTCCAACTTTTAAAAATGACATATTAATACCAATAAAATCCAACCTATCTATTTATAGAGTATCTTTCTAAGCATTGGATGTTTTAAGCACCTTACAGCTCTATGGTGAAGTCCTTCTTAGCTTAAACATAGTAAATAACTTGGCTATAAATTCAAATACTCCATTTTAAATATTAGCAGATGGTCACACCAGCATATGTTGACTTGATTATGGATTATTCTCTTGTGGCACAAATAGCAAGAATTGTAGAATTTAAAAGTGAAATCTCCAAATTAATCTTTAAATGCTTTAACCAAATATCAAGGCTTTTTCTGCAAGAGTCTAAATAAAATCTTTATCTCTGCTTAGAGGCTCATGCAAATGTATTCAAAATGTACTCTCTGGATCTCTTACCATGGCAGATTGGAAGCTGCTAAAACAAATACAAGATCATCAGATCGGGCCAAGCCATCCATCTGCACCAATAATTCTGTTTTCATCCGCCGACTTCCTTCGTGTTCACCACTACCAAGATTCAGAGAAATGTTGTTTGCTCAGTGCTTTAATACAATCACCTTTATTTAGACTGTCATTCACAGCAGCTGACCCCAAGTCAGTTTTCTCCCAATTCAAAGCATGATTAAGTACTCTTAGCTAACATCCCAGCATTAAGTCAAGCTTCCTGATGATTACTTAAATGTGCTCACTTCAGTGCATAAGCCTGGACTAAATCCACTATTAATGGGGTGTAGGAAAATATATATTTTGTCTTATCTTTGCATAAAGATTAATACAAAAGACATGAGTAAATACCAGAGTTGGTATGTAGATGGAAATGTCGCTAAGCCTGGGGTTGGTATTATGTAGGAGAATTATAGACAGGAAAAGGTTGCAATTAACTCACTAATGTTGATGTATTGAGGGCAACTAGAGTAAAGAGTGCTATATCAATAGTTCATAAAATAACTTCATGTTTGGATATGTACACCACTTCAATCTATCATTCACTGAAGTTAGTGAGAGTTAAAAAAGAAAGCAGGAGGGCAAAAGATGGCCTACAATTTAGAGCCCTTAACTTGCAATGATTACAAACTGTATCTTTATAATACAGTGTACTGTATACGTTCTTTATGATCACATATAAATACCTGCACATGTAAAGCATCTAGTAACCTCTGTAAAGGACACCCTAGGTGTATAATAAAAACAACATCTATAAATGGTTTCTGCCTCTAATCCCATCAATTTTCTGATTCTTCTTCAACTGTGTGTTGTATCGTGGGTGCCAGTACTAACACTGCTTCATCCTCATTTCTACAAACCCTACCTATGCCTTACTAATTCCTTTACACAGTGCCTCTGCTCTGGCCTCACTGCTCTCCTCCTGACATCTCCAACAGTCCATCCAAAGGTTGCAGTCAAAGGTCACCTTCTCACTCTCGTCTGTGAATCCCTTCACTGTTTCCCCATCACCCAGTCCAAGCTTCTTATTTTAAAGAGAAATCATAACTACATTCTTGTACCCCTCTCCTACTCACATTCTTCCTGGGCCAACATTTTCCAGTTAATCCCTTTCTATCTTTCACCCACTCTGGTCTTCATATTCTTTTCTGCACCACCCCGTACACTGACATCTATGGATTTACAGTGGATTATTGTTGGAATCATTGAGGAATGGGCTTTATAGGTTGAGAATAGGCTTGAAGAAAAGTTATTTTTAAAATATGAAAGTTAAAACAAATTACTACAGTTAAAATACAACTCATATAGTTATTCTGTCAATGGGATCTAAATTATAGGTCCTTCGACAGGCCCAATGAGGCTCCCTTTGAAGTAAACAGAGTAGGTGCAGGCCCTATTTGAACTAAGGGTAACAGGAACAATGTACTGGTAAGTGTTGTGTGGTACCCAATCAAATCTAAATCAAATACTTATTGAATATAAATTAGTTTTTTTAAAGTCTTATTTTGAAGCTATCACAAGTTAAGGCATCAATTACCCAGGAGCATTGCCTCTCTGACTCATTACCGACTCCAGCTCATCCAAGAAAATTGTGGAGGGAGCATGGTATCGAGCAAGTTCAAATAACATCTGTTCAAAGAAAAGAATCCAGAAAAAAGAATTACAAACTGCAGCAAGCAAAAAGGTGATATGGGCCATTGATAAAAAGCTAAATAATGATACAAATTAGTGCACACATCACAAAAACCTTTGGGGGGAAAAATGGAATAAATGTTCTGGCTTGGTAGAGTACCAGAGTCTTTTCTTAATTCTGAAATTTCCTTCATTCTCTCTATAAAAGAGAGATAAAGAACACACGTGTAATCCTGTCTTTACATTTAAATCTTTCTCTCTAAATCCTAGCCAGGTATGCTGAGAATAATAGAAGAAAATGATTGCATCAAGGTATTCTGGGAAAATCCTAAATCATCACCATTTCTACTTTTACTGTTGCACCATTTAAATAAATAAATCACAAAAATTCCAATGGGAAAAAAACCAAAATTCTCTTGATCATAACAAAATAATTTTATTTTTTCTGATGAGAACATTATTCTGATCAACAGTACATTGGTTTTTTCCACTGGAAATGTTGTGATTTTTGTGGGTTTTTTTTAAAAATAAGGATTTAAGAAAAAAAACAAACCAACGGAGCAATAATAAAACAAAGAGATTTGCCTGCACCTAATGCTGGAGTTTTTGTTGGACTCCTAAATTGCAGTAAAAATTGCAGTAAATTGGACTCCTAAAGTGCAGTAAAAATTACTAACCTTCTGTAAATGCTGATCTTCATGTTTTTGTTCATTACAAGTAGGTGTGTGTGCATTGAGTGCCCAGTTTGCAGGACCTTTTTTCCCTGACTAGTACTTGTAGGGTTGACTCTGGTGCCCCCTGGAGTTGCACCTCGATGGCGCTCGAGATAGGGTCCTTCCGACCCCCTGTCTTGTCAGACCCTTCTTGACAGCAGACTCCAATGGAAGGGTAGTCAGGTATGTGTTGCTCATGTTCATTCCAAAAGCTCTTGAAAATCAACTGTTTCAGAAGGTTAGTAACTGTTTTTTCTTCTTTGAGTGCTTGCTCGTGTTGATTACAAGTAGGTAATTCCAAAGCCAGACCATAGGAGATGAGATCGGAGCTCAGAATCTAATAAATTGAAGTACTGCTCTGCCAAAAGACGCAGCATCTCTGGCATGCTGGGTAATACATAGTGGGCAGCAAAGGGATGAATGCTATATCATGTTGCTATGCTGCAGATATCCTGAACTGACATCTGGTCCAAAAAAGCTGTGGCGAACGCTTGCATTCTAGTAGAATAGGCTGTTAACTCTGGGGTAGGCACCTTCGCTAAGCCAAAACAGATCCTGATACATGATGTGATCCACGAAGAGATCCTTTGAGAGGAAACTGGAAGCCCTTTCATCCTATCTATGACTGCTACAAAGCTCCATTGTTTTCCTGAATGGTTTAGTTCTTTCAATACAGAAAGCCAAGGAATGTCTGATGTCCAGCAAATGCAGCCTATGTTCCCAACTATTAGCGTGTGACTTCAGGTAAAAGACCAGGAGGAAGGTAACCCGGCTTGCATAGAATTGTGAAACGACTTTCTGGAGGAAGGCTGGGTGGGGACAAAGCTGTACCTTGTCCTTAAAGAAGATAGGATACGGAGGCCCTGATGTGAGCCATGTTGCTTACGTAGCCCTGAAGGCAGCATTCGATTCAGCTGTAAGAAGGGGTTGCTTACCTGTAACTTCTGTTTTTCGAGATGCATGTCCTTGTGGGTGCTCCACACCAGGTGTCATTGCATCCTGCGGCGAACAGCGGAGTCTTTTTAGCAGTACTGCTGGAGGGCGCTGCACGTGCCGGTCGCTGCTTGCGACCATTTGAGTCTGCCTTTGGCGCGCACAGCGCCCTCTCTCCCTCAGTTCCTTTTCCACTGTGGAGCAGAAGGTAAGTAGTCCAAAGTAGAGAGGAAGGAGGGAGGGTAGTGGAGCACCCACAGGGGGATACATCTCGAAGAACAGAAGTTACAGGTAAACAACTCCTTCTTCTTCTTCTTCAAGCGATGTCCCTGTGTGTGCTCCACATCAGGTGATTTAATAGCCGTTGTTGGTCATGGAGGAGGGACTTCGGTGTATGGAAGAAAGCACCGCTATTTCCACTTTGGCATCGCTGTGGGAGGCTCTGTCAATAGCATAGTGAGTTGTGAATGTATGGGGCGAGGACCAGGTGGACGCCTTGCAAATATCTGAGGTATGAACGTTAATTAGAAAGGCTGTTGTAGCCACCACCGCTCTCGTGGAGTGTGCTCTCACTCCGTCTGGGGGTTGTTCTTCATTCTGTCGATAGGCCGTATGAATACAGTCCTTAATCCATTTTGAAAATCTCTGGTTAGAAATTGGTAGGTCTTTGCATCTTTCTGCAGTAGAGCCGAATAATCTGTTTGATTTCCTAAATTGTCTTGTTCTTTCAAGATAGAAGGATAATGCCCGTCGGATGTCCAACGTGTGGAGGACAGCATTGAGATGGCTCCTATGAGGCTTGGGATAAAAGGTAGGTAAATGTATTGGTTTGTTGATGTGGAAATAGGAAACAACTTTGGGAAGAAAATGGGGGTGAGGGCATAGGGTAATTTTATCCTTTTGGAACACTGTGTAAGGGGACTCCGTCGTGAGGGCATTAATCTCCCCCACTCTTCTTGCGGAAGTAATAGCGACTAGAAAGGCTGTCTTCATAGACAGATGTTGCTCAGAGCAGGGTGCCATAGGTTCAAAGGGGGTTTTCATTAGCGTGTTGAGGACAAGATTCAGGTCCCAAGGTGGTGGTGGGGGGCGTATACTTGGAAATAGTCTTTGGATGCCCATCAAGAACCGGTTTATTATGGGGTGACTAAAGACTGATGAGTCGTCAAGTTGATCATGAAAAACCGAAATTGCTGCTAAATGGACTTTCAGGGAATTAGAGGCAAGACCAGACTGCTTCAGTCCCAAGACGTAATCAAGGACTTGTGGAATCAAAGATGAGAACGGTGAAATGTTACTGCGGTCACACCAACTCTGGAACCTTTGCCATTTGCACAGGTAAGTTCTTCTTGTGCTTGGTTTCCCCTATTCAGCAGGATGTGACGGACAGCTTCTGAGCATTGCAATTTGTCCTGTCGGAACCATCGAGGAACCATGCAGTGAGGTGAAGTTTCTTGATTTCCGGATGGTGAGAGTGGCTGGAATTCCGAGTCAGTAAGCTCAGAGTTGGTTGTAGCGTTATTGGTTTGCGTCGCGATAGAGCGAGCAGGTCTGCAAACCAAGGCTGTCTTGGCCAGGCTGGTGCAATAAGTATGACGGAGGCCTGGTCCATCCTGATCTTTTGGAGTACCTTGGGAATCAGGGGAAATGGGGGGAAAGCATACAGGAGGGATTGAGACCAAGTGATGAGGAAGGCATCCCCCATTGACTTGGGAGCCATGCCTGCCCTGGAACAAAAGCGGTGGCACTTCCGGTTGAGGGACGTTGCAAAGAGGTTGATTGCTGGGTTCCCCCATAGATTGAATATGTATCTCAGGTGTGTATTGTCGACTTCCCAGTCGTGATTGGAAAGAAAGTTCCTGCTTAGAGTATCTGCAGTCACATTTTGTTTTCCCGGTAGATATGATGCAAAGATGGTGACAGCGTGACGTATGCACCAGTTCCACAGTTTTACGGCCTCTGGGGATTATGCGCTGCCTTGGTGATTGATGTAGAACATGCAGACCATGTTGTCTGTCATCACTCTTATTGACCTGTTTCGGATGATTGGAAGAAAGTGCCCGTAAGCATAGCGCACTGCTCTTAGTTCGAGAACATTTATGTGAAGAGTAGCTTCGTTCCTTGACCAGAGGCCCTAAGTGGTCAATTGATTTATGTGGGCATCCCATCCTACGAGAGAGGCATCTGTCGTCAACACGATTGTAGGTTGAGGTGGTAGGAAGGATATTCCAGATAATATGTTTCCTGGTCTGGACCACCACTTCAGGGACTCCTTTATATGGTTTGGAATTGCCACTCTCTTGTTCAGACTGTGAAATCTTGGTTTGTAGACGTTTGCTAACCAGTGTTGCAGCGACTGTGGGTGCGGTTTTTACGAGGTCGAAGAGGTCTACTAGCGCGGTGAATCTATCCAGTGGTAGCGATGCCGTTACTATTGAGGAATACAGTATGGCCCCTATGAAGAGAATCCTTTTGGTAGGTTCGAAGACAGACTTGTCTAAGTTTATGTGTAGTCCTAACTTCTTGAACAGGGTGATCGTTAGTGCGGTGGCCTCGTTGGCCATTTCTCTGGTTCGTGCTACTATTAGACAGTTGTCTAGGTAAGGAAAGATTTTTATTCCTTGAGTTCTGAGAAAGGCTATAGGCACTGCCAGCAGTTTGGAAAAGGTTCGGGGGGCCGTTGATAGCCCGAATGGCACTACCTTGTATTGGTAGTGATGATTGTTCGCCACAAATCGTAGAAACCTCCTGTGAGCGGGATGGATGGTGATGTGAAAGTATGCATCCTTGACGTTGAGGGATGAGAACCATTCTCCCTGTCGCAGCATGGGAATGATTTTCTTAGGGTGACCATCTTGAACCTCTGTTTTCTGTTATGTCTGTTTAATGATCTGAGATCTAAAATTGGTCTCCATCCACCTGATTTTTTCCTGCACTATGAAGTACTAGGAGTAAAATCCCTTGCCCTTGTGCTGACTGAGAACAGGTTCTATTGCTCCTATGTCTAGGAGCTGTTTGATTTCCTGTTGAAGGGCTTGTACGTGACCGGTGTCCCTGAAGAGGGACGGGGAAGGAAAAAATGGAGGTGGACGAGAAACTAATGGGATGGAATAACCTTTGTTTACAATCTCCAATGCCCACCTGTCTGATGTGATGGCGGACAGGAATTGTCTCAGACGGAAATCGAAGTTCAAGACCAATGGATTTGACGCTGCATGGCAGGAAGGGAGTCTCAAACCCTCGACCAATACTTCAAAATTGCAGTTTCTGAGATTGGGGTTGAGTATTTGAAGATGATTGAGGGGGTTGCCTCCATCTGTATCCCCTCTGTCTGCCCCTCTGTGAGCTGTCATAGTGTCTGCTGATTTTGAGAACTGTAGTAAGGCTGATATAGGCGAGTGAACGATTGGAATCTCGTTTGTCTCCTTCTAAACGTGGGTGTGTAGATTCCGCAGAGTGGCTCTGGAATCCTTCATATCATGCATAATTGTATCGGTCTTCTCAGAGAAGAGGTTTACCTTGTCAAAAGGTAAGTCGCTTAAGAGCTTCATCTTCAGGGGGTGCCTGAGCTGACCATATGGGTACTACTAGGGGAACGTCTTCTGGAGAACTGTGCAAACAGCATGCACACACCTACTTGGAACTGACATGAGCCAACACTCGAAGAATTAATCTGCCTCCCCATTTCCTGTTTATTCTTACCCCACGACTGCATCAGGTCTAATTCAGGAAGTTAGGAGCCTTACTATCTTTGAGGATCTGGATTTAAGATCCTAGAGATTTTTATTTGCCAGTAAAGTGCCACAAGCAACTGTACTGATGGTTGTTATATTTCACAGGATACCCAGGGTTGTAAGGTACCTTTGCAGCCACGTGCTCTCAGTATGTGGAAGTTTTGTCTGTACTTCCTCGATTCCACCATCATCTGGCAATACAAACACCATCTTCCAGGCCTTTCTCACTGGCTATGTCTACACTTGGTCACATAAGTCAACTTTGCTAGTCGACCTTGTTAAGTCGACTTAGCATGTCCACACTGTAAATTTAGGTCGACTTAAAGTCAACCTTGCCAAATCGACTTAGGGCGTCTATACTGGACGCCTGAATCAACTTGCAGGGGCTAGGTGGACCTGGGAGTGGTGCATGGTGGGAAGGGGGGCACCCCTTTAAAAGTGCCAGGGAGCTCAGCATCTTCCCCATTGTACCTGGGTAAATGGGGGCTGAGCAGGACAGGGACAGGGGCAGAGTACAGGAGCAGGGTGGGCAGGGCTGTGTCTTGCCCTGTGGGTGGGCACACCAGGCTCTGGCTGTGCCAGGCACCCTGGAAGGGAGGTCAGTGGGGGAGCCCTGGGGACCCTTTAAGTCAACTTAGGGCTAAGTTGACTTAAAACCAGGTCTTATTAAGTCGACTTAAATTTTCCTTAAGTCAACTTAAGCAGCAGCTTAAGTTGATTTAAGGAAACTGTAGTGTAGATGCAGAGTAAATTAAGTCGATTTAAGCCTGCTTAAGTCGACTTAATTTACTAGTGTAGATTCAACCTCTGTGTGCAGATTAGCAATAGGCTCCCACAAACCCCACTGAGTCCTCTGAGCATCCCTCAGAAGTCCCCAGTCCCTGATCTACTGATCAGTCACTAAACTCTTAGATTCTCTACTCCCCTAGGAATAACACACCAGTTATTAGATTCCTCTCAGGATCACCACTCCCCTTCATATCCAGACATGTCTACAGTGAAAACAGGGGGGAAACTGGAGCAAAGAATGAAATGACTTGCCCAAACCTTCAGAGAGTGTAAATATATCAGAGGAACCACTCAGCGGTTCCTGGCTTCCAATTTAGTGCTCAATCTACTAGAAAACACCTATTCCCCAGCTAGTTACATGTTGGGAGTACAATGAATATGAAGATAATGATTCTTACCCGCACAAGTTTTTCTGAATCACCCCTCCATTTGCTGACAATAGTAGATGCTGAAATGTTGAAGAAAGTTGTATTGCATTCAGTAGCCACGGCCTTGGCAAGCAACGTCTTTCCAGTACCTACAAGCAATAGGGATGAAGGAATTCGTTTTAAGGAAATAAAATGTAAGCATAGGAATAATGCCCTTCGTCATCTTACCAGTCAGAAAATGAACACTGACATCAAGAGTGGAATTGAGACTTAGAACTATTTGAAGAAAATATTCTAGTGTGTGGAACAGCTTCCATCCCTGCTAGGGGAGACTAATACTCTTTTCAAAGCTAACTCACAAATGAAGAAGAGCGGAAACTGACAGATATGTTGAAGGACTAAACTCTATGTCTCCAAGTAAATTTGTTATATTATTACTGTATACTGGATCAGATAAGCATAAAACCCTCCAAGTGCATTTCTCATTTGTTTGGATAGAAAGAAAAGTACCAATATTTGTAGCTAAATCTATATTTATGGCGATACCCACCTGGAGGTCCATACAGTAACAACCCTTTCCAAGGGGAGAGAATCCCCGTGAATAGCTGGGGGTACTGTGGAAACAAAAGAGCAATTCGAAGATTAAAAATATAAAATCTGCGTGAAAATGCTAATTTTTTGCCACACTCCTGTACATGATAATGTACACAAATAGAATTCAGTATTTACCCTTATGGGATACACAACTGCTTCCTTGACTAACCGTTTGGCTGCACCGAGTCCAATAATGTCATCCCACTTTATATTTGGATTGTGGAGATAAATGTCCTGCAATGCACATTTGATCTTTTTAGTAAAAAAAACATTTTCCTGTACAAATATAATAAATCCTGAAATAGCGAAACAGCCCATTTTTACCAGGATGGGAAGTAATAGTGACATGAAGTGATACAAACTGTTTAATTTGCAGTAGAGGCTCATAACTGTTAGTTCTCAAAAGGGAAGCACTGTACATAGACAACAGGAATACACAGAGAAACCACTGTTTATGGCCTGTTCTCACTAAAGCCAAGGAGACATTTGCCACTGGCTTCAAGGGGAGCACCGTAATTGCCTACCAGATCAGACCAATGGCCATCTCCCCAGCAATGGCTAGTACCCAATAATTCAGAGCAAGTTGAAAGAAACAAAATAGTGGATAATTATGGAATAGTCTACCCAGGGATAACAGTTTTCCTATCAAAAGACACATAATTAGTCTATGCCCTGAAGCATTCATTCCAATAATTTCATTTACTTCATCAAATTGTCTAATCCATTTGAATCCTACTAAGATCTTGGCCTCAATAATATTTTGTGGCAGTAAGTTCCACAGACTAATTTTTGTGTAAAAAGAAGAATCACACCCTTAATATCATTTGTTGGGCCAAAATCTGTGTCAGATACACAAAGGCAGTACCTATTGACTAGTATTAGAGTTTCATGCCCATATCTGGGAGAAATTTGGCCTAATACAGTCAGAAAAATTACTGATAACTAGAAGATTACCGGTACATCTTCCCCTCTGTTAATAGCAAATTAAAATGAACCCCATTTCTGGGGGTAATCAGACTTCTATAAATGCCTTCATGCTAAACTAGGTTTTGTTATGAAATAGTTACCGCATGCTGTTTATTTTATTGATTTACAGAATGCTTATTGCCATAGCACCGATGCATTTATTGGCAAAGTTTAAAAAGCACCACAAAGATCAGTAAAGGATTTTCGTTGTTGCTTCCAACAATAGCAGCGACCATGTAAGTATTTTGTTAGGAACAACGTAAAAAGAAAATCAGCAAAAACTAAATGAACTAAATTATTCTAAGCTTGAGGTCTGAAGTGTGCTAGATTCAGATTTTATTTGACTGCTAAGAAGAGCTGATCTTAACTCAACTGTCGTGATAGAGGGTAGTGTAAGACAGGGCTCGACAAAACCTGGGTGCCAGGTCACCTCGGCGACTGAGGTTTGTAGCCTGGCTCCTAGCTCTGCTGCAAAAATGCAGTGGAGCGCCTTCTGGTGACCAAAAATAAAACTGCTGGTACCTGGCTGAGAACCAATTTTGTCAAGCCCTGGCTTAAGATGCAGTCTATTAAAATACCTGAATTCCAAAGCTATACTGGGCTTTCAGGATAAATGCCAATGCTTTGGATTGAGCCCAACAGAAAATATGTCCCCAGTGCAGAGACTGGATTACGTGTGTTATGTGCGTGCAACAGCTCTCCCTACCTGGGAGGCAGACTGTTGAATTCTGTCCTTGCAGGACCTTGTGCGTGGACTTCAAGCATATTGTTAAACAGAGATGGCAAGCAACCATTTTCCTTTAATTAGTTCTTAGAATAAACTTTAGTATTTCATTATTAAGAAACTCAAGTACTTAGAAATAAATTGCTTTTTATCCCAAATGATCACTGGTCATTCTCTTACTTAGCACTATGTTTGCATCAGGCAGCAAGTCCTATCGAGAGAGGGAAAAACATTTGCAAATAAGCAGAGGAAAACGGTATTCAATTCTTCCTTAAAGTAAAGTCCTATTAGTTTTGGCCCTGATTCAGCAAGGAACTTAACAAGTGCCTATCTTTACACATGTGAGCAGCCACACTGAATGGGAAATTGGACTTAATAGGGGCCACTGGGGAATCAGGGTCTAAATTCATGTCAATCATGTCTTCAGCCATCTTCATAATATAGTCAAGGTTCTCTCAGAGCTGACTAATGTACAGTTCCTACAGTAAGGACATAGGAAAACACAATGCTGTTCTTGTCAGGACAACTCCAAATAGCCTGGTGTGATCGGTATAACCATGGGGGGAATGGTCTAAAATATTTGTTGGTGTTCTAGACCAGGAAGAAATCTACTCTAACAACCTTTTATGCAAGGAAAGGAAAACAAACAGGGTCTAACTTATCACTGATGTAACTTCAATGGAGTTGCTTCAAGAAAAACCTGGCCTGGTACCTTCAAGAATTAGCATTATCGATGCCAATCAAAAGAGACCAATAGAATTCTCAGATACCCACAGTTATCATACTCTATAAATGACTGAAATAAAGATCCAACCTTACTCTGCTTACAACTGTTGCAAGTTCTCTCATCTCACCAGTCATGCCAATAAAAGCACCCAGAGGCTTTAATAATCGTTCCTAAGAAGACAGAAATAAGTGGTTCTTAACAATTGACTTCAGTCATTTTTAATATAAATTATGATGTAGTTTCAAAACAGTAAACTGTTGTAGGAGAAATGGTAACGGTATGACTAATTACACTGAAATAAGTCATATCTGAGATGCCCTTATAGCTCTTCACTGTAAATCCTAATGGGTGAAATGATGACTCAGGGCTGGATTTTGCCATTCTTACTCATAGCAAGTAATTCCCTTCCTCCACAAATAGCCCCACTTATCTCAGCATAAGGATGGCAGAACCTGACCTGCAGGGATTGAGGTCCCTGAGGAACATAAACTACTGGTATCACATTTTTCTTGTGCTGTTTTAGAGGATGAAGTTCTTTTCAACTGTAAAAGGCAGCCCCCCACAGCCTATTGTAAAAGGCAATAGATGAGAAGGGATGGTTTTGCTGGAAGCTTTGACTTGTGGCAGGTAGCAGAGGCCTTAACTGAAAACCTCTACCCCAAAGACTTTAGTATGCTGGGGAGGGGCTAAGATAGAAATTTTTCAATATCTTGACATACATTTGGAGACAGAAGAAACTACTGGCTGGAACTTGAACACAGAGGGATATATTCTGTCCCTACTGCAGTGGCACAGATTTCTCCCAGATCTGTTTCGTTGAGTTCTGAAAACTATGTAACATTTGTGAATTATAAAATGTGCCTGTTCAGGGAGTACATAAATGTCAACACATTGGACTAGCATCCAGTGCCAGTGTCCATTCATTGCTCTTGCAGTGAGAACATAGGCCACTCCAGAAGCCCAAACCCTTCTTTACCCCTTGGAAATTGGGACCATGTCAGTTATGGTATTTTAATTTGCTTTGTTCCCCGTTGCATAGTTCAGTGCATAGCTACTTCTAAAGTTAATTTTGTCTGATGGGAATAATAATCCCTTACTGAAGGGTCTGGATCACAGTTAAGGCTGTTTGAGGCTACTTCACTTGATGCTCCTTTGATAGCATCTTGGATCATCCCACGGAAGTCAATTATTTGGCCCTGAAAGAAAGAAAAGTGATGTAACAAGCTTTATTGGATCTAAATAAAGGATCTGATTCAACAGTAAAAACTTCACGAATCACACAGTAAAAGGCAAGCTTAACAGGGTGATAGCTCTCCAGCTACAAAAGACAATAGGCCAAATTCTGCCCAGGAAACCCCATTGACAATTGCTCAAGAAATCAATGTTGCAGTGGGAAAAGCAACCAGGTGTCCTAACTCTCAGTGTGTGCTTTAATTACCAAACCATCTGTCCACCACTTTCAAGCATCAGGAAAAAAATTAGACATTCAGCTTCTGTTTTACTATTAGGAACTAGGCTTGTAAAGCCCTGTGAAGGGCTTTAAAAACTGTGCGCCTACTTTTCTATCCTATGTTGACATTGTTCTTTAATTCAATGCAGAAAAAATTAACTATGTGAAATAACGGGCAAAGGGTAAAAGTTACTGTCCACCCGTGGATACAAGGAAGCCATCAGACAGACACACAGAAGAAGTATTTTATGGAAATATACAGAAAGACATCATATCAAACCTTCATGTACAACGTCCTTGTTTTTCTTCATACACATTCACATAACAAATGTGTTTTGTGTACATAAAATTTCTACTGACCCTTCTTGAGTGAGTACTTTCTCCTCCTCCACCTCTGTTAATTGCTGACACATTTAAACCGAAATCAACTTGCTCCCGAAGAACTGTATTGTCATTCTCCTAAAGAAAAATAAGATTTAAAAACCATCCTTTCTTTCCAGGGAGATAAGTTTTAGAGTCACAATAGTTCTTCGCACTTGCCCAGATGGTCACATTTTCCATCTGAACTCTTACGTTCTGCTGAACTTGTAAAAATAAGGCCTGATGTTAGTATGTGACACAGTTTTAGCCCTCAGCATTCACTCGCTTCCTCTGCAGAGAGTTTTCTGTGTAGTGTGGAGAAACGAGCATAGTGCTCAGCAATGAGAAGACATCTCTGTCCCCACCACGAACTGAGTACTAGGGTACAGAAGGGACAGCAGATCTGACTGGAAGAGGAAGTAGAGAATGAGCTGCGTATCTGGGTAAATGCAAATGATGGGCCATTTTAGGATGCTAAGTTATTCCAATGTCTCTCCAGGAGCAGCGGCTACTACAGTGCACTAAATTATTGCACTTACAAAAGAGTGACAGCAGGCCCAAGCACGATGTCCAGCCCCTAGCACAGAAGTGAGTCCAAGGATTTAACAAAAACAATCTCTCAGCCACCTACTCAATGCCTCAAGAATCATGGTAGGCAAAGAGTTCTGCCTTGCCGCCACTCTGGCGTTCTTCCTCCCCTCAGCTTATTTTGCCTTAACACACAGAGAATTGTCAAGCATCATGCTCAGCAGCCCTGCCAGCATCGACCCCAAGAGCAAAAAACCATAGTGACAAATTATACCCACAATCTCAAACTCCAAACACGTTACACTGGGTTGGATGAATGTGTTTATGGCTGAGATTGGACATCTTATTTGACCTTCTGTGGTCGTAATCTTCCTTATCTCTAGCATTATAGGACCAATCCTTAAGACCATTGAAATCAATGGAAAGATATCTGTCGACTTCATTTGCTGCTGGATCAATCCCCTTGTGAAATATTATTTCCCCTCTGCCATTTTACCCAGATAGCATCTCCCACTGGAATCCTGTGTTGTTATATAATCAGTAAAACTCTTTACTCACAAACCTCCAAATGTTTTCTCAGCCTCATGGTCCCAAATCAAATCAAATCAATGCCCATTGCAACTGTAACATCGTCAACATATTTGAACCTGTTTGGGGCTGTCCTTGCTAGATGGTTTAGGCTCTGTTGTCCTCCCAGATGAGGTTTTTGATAATGGCCGCTGCCTTATTTGATGCTGGATGATCCTAGGAAGATTATGAGAAGAGCTACTTGCTGTCCTAGGATACAAAAAGCCTTTCAAGATGTAATTTTTAACGTCTCATTTTTTTTCAGCATAAGTCACCGTACAGAAGAATTAATGGTGGGATTTTCCAGAATGTATAGTGTTGGTCTAAGTTTGTTCCCACTGAAGCCAATGAACTGAGGGACATGCTGAGGGATTTTAAAATCCCCCCCAAACCCTTCAGATGTGATAATGGATGGGATATTTCAGATTATTTTGTAATCTAGGTATCAGGTCAAAAAATAAAAATGTCTCACCTAAAGTTTTGTTTGCTTTTTAAAAGAAACAAATTCCACCTGTTAGTTTCCAGCATGATTTTCCACCATGCTCACTGGTATGCTAGTTCAGTACCTCCAGGGTACCACAGTGTTAATGTAACAGTACCATGTTTTATTCTATGGGGAACATCTTCTGCCCACAGCCCAGCTCAACTGACTTTTCACTTACCTTCTTGGTTTTCCTCCATTTCTTGACTGCTGTTTATTTTCTGCTGTGGCAAAATAAATATTGAAATTAGAAATAAGATTGGGGATGCCACGGTCAAGAAAGAAGGAAAATTTCATAATACTTTTCCTTTTAAAAACATGTTTGAGAGAATCTAGTGCTTGTGAAAGCTGCCATGTTATGTAGCTCACTAAAGTCACCTTATAAAGTAGGTTCAACATCGGCAGTAACAAAGTAAGCCTCCCAAAGTGCCTCAATCCTGATCTGGAGAGAGTAGTTCAGGCTCATAGGCTATGTCTACACTTACTAAAATTAGTTCGAATTAGTTAGTTTGAACTAACTTATTCGAACTAATTTTAGTTAGTTCGAATTAGCTTAATTCGAACTAGCATGGCCACACTGGAATGTTAGTTCAAACTAAGCAAGCACTTGCTTAGTTTGAATTAGTGATCCCCATTCATTTCAATGGCCGGTTAATTCGAACTAAGAAATTAGTTCAAATTAACATGGCCACATTGGTTAACTCGAACTAGTTCATTTGAATTAACCCTTTAGTTCGAATACCCTATTTGAATTTATTATTTATTTATTATTTATTCCTTATTTATTAAGGATGCCCTTAATTTGAACTAACTAAAGCCTAGTGTAGCCATGGCTTTAGTTAGTTTGAATTAAGCCTCCTTAATTTGAACTAACTTGCCAGTGTAGACGTAGCCATTAAGTCTTCAGTTCCATTCAGTCTTTGGTCTCTTTTCTGAGACCACAAACAAGGTGCCAAATCAAAACTGGTTCCTGTGATATGGACTTTTCTTCACTAGGAATGGGTTTGAGCCCATGTATTTCACTACAGCATCAAATGGCCATTGGATGACAATAAGTTTGAGCTATTGCCAAGGTAGGACAGATTTGGGATGGCAACAAATAACCCTTCCATCCTTAGGGCAAAGGTATTGTCTCACACTTCTTGCGTCATTCTGTCCTAAAGCTGCCATGGTAGAATGTGCCATCACAACACAAATGTCACACTCTGATGATGCTCTATCAACCTGAAAGTTATTTCTTACACACACACACACACACACACACACACACACACACACACACACACA
>ML685782.1:7127115-7137438 GCA_007922175.1 Pelusios castaneus
ACACACACACACACACACACACACACACACACACACACACACACACAAAATCAGAATGCGAGACCACTCAAAAGCCTGTACTAGAACCAGTGACACAGGCCTGGTCTACATTATGAGGCTAAGTCGGCAGCAGATACACAATCTGCGTGTCACAGAATGCATATCTCTCATCAACTTGGTTGCTTTGACTTACCGCTAGGTCTTCACTAGGCTACATCGGCTTGAAGGGCTCTCCTGTTGACTCAGTGTTACTCCACTTGGAGGGGTGGAGTTGCTGAGTCAAATGGAGAGCGTTTCTGGGATCGATTGAGTGGGTCTACACTGGCCACTCAGTTGATTCCGCTGCGTCGTTCCATGGGGAATCGACGCAGCATTTTCAGTGAAGACATGGCCCCAGAGACGAAATATTCTGTTACCTCATTAACAAACTCCCAGCTGCTCTCAGTCTCTTCTCCCTTTAGACGTGGTTTACACTAGCACTTATGCCAACAAAACTTGTCCCTCAGCAGTGTGAAAAAACACCCCGAGCAACATACGTTTTGCAGGCATAAGCATTTCTGTAGCCGCATTATGTCAATGGGAGAGAGCTCTCCCACTAACATAATGAAGCCATCTACATGAGTGGTGAGAGCTGTGTTGGCTATACAGCATCTCCCAACTGACATAACGGCCAGACAAGAATTTATTTTGGCAAAACTTAGGTCACTCAAGGGAGAGGTTTTTTCACACCCCTGAGCAACAAAAGTTTTGCCAACCTAAGTGCTAGTGTAGACAAGGTCTTCAGTACTACTTGTCTGAGGAAGGGTATCATAATCTGGCTGTAAATATGATCTAACAAATGCTCCGCAACAGAAACCATTATCCTTCTTGATTTGCAATTAATTCAATAATTTATACATTGGGGTCAGTAAAAAAAGAAATCTTTCCTACAAACACTAGATCCTGTCTGTAAATCTTTCTCACATGCATGCACTATTTGCTTCCAACCAGTACTGATCATTTTCATCATGGTGAATGTCAATAAAATTGTTGGGTTTCAAAAGCATTTAACCCATGCAGGGGCTATTACTTTTATATGCTTTAGTAGTGTCCCATTTACTTGGGACCTTCAAACTTCCTAATAGGCTTTTTAAGCAACTGAAGTTGCTTGGAGATATTCTCTGACCACTCACCCCCTTCTCTAACAAACCCTCTCCATAAATTTGCCTTTGCTTGTATTGTTGTTCTTATAGCCGTAACTCACCTCCTTCTTGTGCTGCACACAAGTTCAAGAACAATCAAGATCTCATGGTCATAACTCAGTATGCCTGTTCCAACTTGCCTCGCCCTGTATTGTTTTTGCTTGTGCCTCTGGAACACAGGTCTTTTGGTGCAAGAACCTGTTATTTGCTTGGTATATAACATTTAGTGTAAAGAACTTCGCTACAGAAATTTAATAATAATAATGGTGGGAATAAACTTTGAAGAATGACCTTAGATGATCCTTTTAATTATTTATTTTGTATTTAAAAATAAATTCAATAGTAGAACATTCTTAACATTGTTACACAAAGAGAGAAAAGACACAGTATATAAAATTTTAAAAAAACAATGAGAGTCCTGTGGCACTTTATAGACTAACAGATGTCTTCGGGCATAAGCTTACGTGAGCTATAACCTACTTCATCAGATGTTATAGCCCATGAAAGCTTATGCCTGAAGACATCTGTTAGTCTATAAGGTGCCACAGGACTCTCGTTGTTTTTTCCGTACACAGACTAACACAGCTACCCTCTGGAAATATATAATATCTTGCACTTAGATATTAATTTTATGTGTAGATCACAAAGTGGTTTGAACAAAGATGGATAAACGTAATCATCTTCCCCATTTATACAGATAAGACAACTGAAGCACAGAGAAATGAGAGGCAGAAAAGGAAACAGACCCTAAGTATTCTGAATCCCAGCCCCATGTTCTAACCACTAGATCTTTAACTCTATAATCATTTGAGAGCTTGCAGACAGGGGAAATAATATTAAACAAGGATAAGTCTGAGTAGTGTTGGGTATTTTAGTGCATGCATATTTTTAAAATTACAAGAAACAAAAGTTTTAAAGCTTTATTTTTGGAACAGAGCCACATACCAGTGTCTAAGGCCTTTTTGGTAATTTTAGGGTATTTTTGGAATTTTACATAGTAATAGCTTTCATATTCCATCAAAATAGTCTCAAGATCAACGTTGTCACAAACTTCAAAGCGGCGTAAAGATAATTTAGTTTCTTGTTCCAAAGCATTTGCAGCATCAACATACCTGGTAATTTCAAAAGAGCAAAGAACATAAAACAATGTCATTTTATAAAATTCTTTGATAGAAATAGACTCGTAGATGCTCAGGTCAGAAGGGACCAATATGATCATCTAGTCTGACCTCCTGCACAATGCACACAAGGAAACTTACAGTTCAAACTGTGGCAATGCTACTTAAGTCTTAAACAGTAACAATTTGATCACTTTCATTTGCAGGCCTCAAAGTTCAATATAAGATCACATGGCAAGTTAATAACAGGGCTCTGACTAGAATTGAAATCTATTCATTGAACCATCCTATTCATTCAACCATCCTGCCTCATTATTTACCTTCAAACCATTGTGCAAATATTAAGCAATTAGTCCTCATATTGCCTCTGAGAGACTTGGCTGCATTTTACTGATGGGGAAGCAAAGAGAGGCTAGATCCTGACATCACTTATGTCAGTGAGTATTATTAGAGTATCATTATTTGAATAAATTCCTAGCTATGTAAGAGTCACACTGTTGTAACTCAGATCAGAATCTGGCTGGTAGAGATCAGGGGTGAATATTCAAAATGGTTGAGTCCCAGGCTGGCAAATTTGTACCTTCCCTTTTGCATCCATAAAATCAAATCCAGGTGCAAATCATACAACTTGTACTTCTTATTTCCTCATTTCAGGTACATCTCACAGAGTTAAAAGCTGAAGAACCAAGATTTACACCCTCAATATAAATCCAAATGTAAAAATGCTGGGGCAAGTTTTAAGGAAATTCCACAAAAAGGAAGGTTACTCCTTTAGAAAATTTTACCCAATTGCTTGTGGTGGAGGTCAGGATAATCCTGATTTCAGTCCCAAAGCTTATTGCATTAATATAATTATGCTTTCATACAAAATACCTTTTAGAATCTGTATGTGTACCTCCCTGTGTGTTACTGTAACTTCCATTAAAAGTAATGGAAATTGTGCACATACATGATGAGTCTAATGCTACAAATCAACTATAGAATCTGGCAGTTCAGTGTGATATACCTGATGTAAGACCACCCCGACCTCCTATTATCCTTGTCCACTAAGCAAAACAACAGACATTTTTACTTATTATTTTGGTCTTGGACTATTTAAAACTCTTTTATTTTTGTTTACACATATTTCAAGTCTAGCATATCATGAACATTTGGGAGAAAAGAGGTCTCGGTTAAAAATTCAATACTCTTACACTTTTAAGTAAGATGTGGATGTCCCTAATTCCCATTTCCTCAGCCTATCTGAAACGCTCCAGCAATACCAAAAGACCTATTTTGATATTCCTGGTGTTAGCAGTAAACACATGGAGGAAACTTAAAAAAAACCCTTTTAGGTCTTTATTATACATCGTAAAAGACACAATCCCAATTTAAAAAAGAAAGCACCTTTGCAGATCATTGTAAAAAGTAACACCAGATACAAGCTTTTGGTTCTTATTCTATAAAATTAATTTAAAAGTAAAATATCCATGTTGTATGCTAATATTAGGACACTGAAGACACACAAGGGCAATATAATTAGCAGAGCAGGTCTTCCATTTCATCCACAAGACACTAGGCAGAAGAAGGGCACACCATCATGAAAGGTCAGCGACGCACACAAACATAAAACCAGAGTGTATTTTGTTTAGATAACATACCCTTCCTCTGTTAAATAATGCAAAATTAGAATGAGAAGATTTTTTCGACGAGCCTCTGTCCGCATCTCGTCCTGTGAATGAAGACAGAATTCTAGATCAACTGTAACAATCAGATTATGTTTATAGCTACAAACAGCAACAAAATGTTGTCTGTCCAAAGAAATACATTAAATATAGACAACAGAATGTAAGAACTGTAGAACCGTCAAAAAACAGATGTAAAATGATTTTTCCACTGTAATATTTTTAACACTATCAGACATTCTGGATGGACAGCAGCTTTTTTATAGAAGTAATAGTTTGAATTAGAGATTCTTTTTACTGTTTGTACTTTTATGACATTTTGGGGTTCACCCAGGCCAGTAAGGGATTTGGTCACCATCTTCCTTGCAACCGTCGATGTCTTGTGGCTGTGCAGCTTTCATCCAGAGCTCTGACCCCTGTAGACCACTGGCAGCCCACAAGCCTCACCCTGGCTTTGACCAGCCTGGTTATTCCTTTAAGGCTGACTGTGGTACGATTCTAGCTCTGAATTTGACCTTAAATCATCCTACAACAGAGATCAATCCCTCTAACTGGACCCTCACAAAGAAACCGTTAGATTCACTGCAGCGTCTGACGAAGTGGGATTTTCTCCCATGAAAGTTCATGCGATAAATAAATTTGTTAGTCTTTAAAAGTGCCCCAGGACTTCTTGTTTGTCTTGCTGAACTAGACTAACACAGCTACGGAACTTGCTTTTACAGAGACAGTCAAGCACTCCAACCTGTTCACTGTCTAGAAGCACACACTGCACTAAACTTGTACAGCACTGATGGTTTATAATGAAAGCCAAGCAAGTTTATTAACAAAAGAACATGGATTAAGTGACATCAAGTAAAACGGACACAGGTAGAAATGATTACAGGCAAATACAAGTGAAAACATGCATCTAAAAGACTAAATCTTAATATAGCATGATACAGCCTTTGTTCAAGATGGTTTCTGCCACTCACAGGGTAAAAGCCTGCAGAGCTGGATCCTAGGACCATGGGGTTCTAGGCTGCTGACGCCTCCACATCACCACTGGAGGCTGAGGCTGGACTCCCACGGGGGGACCATGTGAGGTTGAGTTCTGCAGGAAGTACCACCCAGTGGAACCTTAGTGACAGCCACTGATTGCTTAGTACCAGTACTTAAACCAGGAGGCCATGGAACAGCTGCCTGGCACCAGAGGTTTACCTGTCTCTGCTCCAGACCCTGACGGCGAGAGACCTTACACTCCAGCTTCCAATCCTGATTTGTCCTCAACTTTGCTCTTTGATCACTCTCCGTAACCTGGTGCCTGACCCTGCCTGCCTCCTGACATCTGATTCTTGGTCTGCTCTCTCGCCTGTCTTGGACTCTGACTTCCCAGTATGTGACTCAGCCTGACTCCTGATGTCTGTTCTGAGCATTAGGCCTGACTGCCCTTGTCCTTCTCATGACAATTTACTCTGACTTTAGTCCCCTCCTTCCTACTCCTCCACAGACAATGGAAAGAGCAGGCTGCCCTCCAACCAACATCTCCCTGAGGGTGTGGGACCCATACAACCCAGTCACCCGTCTGCAGGCAAGGAACTGTGCACTACACCCCATGCTGCACAATGGGTGCTCGAAACATAAACCACAAGCAAGCAACTATCCTGATGGCAGGTTCTGGTGGCACAACTCACTGCTGAAGCACAGACCACACACGAGCAGCTTGTACATTCACACAGAGATGCAGCAACACTACCTGTCCAAACAGATTGCACATCCCATGAACCAGCCCCATGGTGCCACTGCCCGAACAGTTCAAGAAGGATCTTTGGAAATTACAGGTTTCGGGAACCAATGCCGGCTACTCTTCCTGCTCCATCACCAAACATATCCCGCAGACCTGACTAAGGTGGGGCTAGCAGTCAGCCTGCTGTCTGGAGAAGTGCTCAACTGGCCCTTCACCTGGTTGGAGTAAAACAACCCCATGTTTTCCAACTGGCACACCTTCCTGTAAGTCTTTCTGACCATCTTCAGTGGCCCGCATCGCATCCACTCTATAAAGGCTGCACCCTGGAACTTCTCCAGGGCTAAGGGCTGGGCACCTTCTACGTCACCCAGGTCTGCCAACTTTTGGCCAATGCTGAATGGAGTGAGACAGCCTAACCTTACCAGTTCCAGTTGGGGCTCAATGATGAGTGCTGAACCCATGCAAGTCAACCTGGGTTACTGACATCTGACCCCAGAGGAGAGAGAGCATTGACAGGAGTTGAACCTTTATTTGTACTGTGGGGAACTAGGACCTGCTCCTGCTTCCTGTCAAGCTTGGAAGAACTTGGGAAACAGACCATCCATGCCTGGTAGAGAGTACCGCCTGATCCCCACCAGAGCTCCATTTTACAGAAACACATTTCTGCCCTCAAGTAGAACACAACCTGGGAACCATGGTGTCGTCTCACATTTCCAGGTGCTACTGTCGTTGCAAGTCTTGAGGAATGCGCAACAGATACCCCTCTCCCCAACTAGCAATGACAAACTCCAGGGCTGCTGACATCTTTATAGATTTGAAGCAGTCAAAACTCTCCAGATCCTCCTTCAGCCAAAACCCACACCATACCTCCTGCAGATGATGGGTTGCGCCATCGTTGGGACTGGTGATTCAAGAGACTATCCCTTACAGACAGTAGTGGAAGAGCACTGAGAAACAATGTGCTTTGATGTGATACGCTCTCCATTTTTCTTGATAATTCTTAGTATGCCTTGATTGAAGCAACAGGACTCATGTATGTGCTGATGGTGGTGGAGCATTAGCTTTCCTTATGAATGCTGAAAGAAAGTGTGCTTCCAAGGAAGCAACCAATGCTAAATTGAACCACACTCAGCATCCCAGGATGGGAGGAGACCCTTAAAGGTGAAACTCTGGACAGTGGGGGCTAGCCAGACAGGAATGGCTCCAGGCCAGAAACTCAGCCTCCCCGACAAGTACCACAACTTCCCGGATTCATCTGAGAAGAAAAATGCAGACTCACTACTCCCACACAGACCATAAATGCCCAATAGAACTCCTGCGTGGGACAAAGGTGCACTACAGATTAATATACATCGCTGAACCAGATCTGGAAGGGCTATGCGGTTATCCCCCAAAAAAGCCCAATCCCATCTTTTCTCCAAAACGTGTGTTCTGCACTACCCAGCACTCTCCTGAGCAGTTCAGATAATGGAGGTCAGTTACACCTGAAAGGGCATAGTATGCAACAGTTTGCTACCTTAACTGGAGTTAGTTCAGTTGAAACAACACTGGATTAGTTCTGAATAAAAAAAAGGAACAAGAATATTTAACTACAAAGAGATAGATTTGAAATGAGTACAAATATGAAAGTACAAGTACTAAAGTCAGAAATGATTATCAGAGAAATAAAGATAAAATGCTTTTTAGTAGCTAAAACACAAACTACACTTGGTTCAAGATAAAATCCTTATCACATGTTCCCAAAAACACTGCTGAACAAATTCTTAGATCAGGACCCCTCCCAAAGTCAAAAGGCTGATTCCTTTGTCTTCCTAGGTGAAGGAAATTATGAACAAATGAATGTGGGGTGTTTTGACCCTCATTTTTTATAGTCCAGTCACCCATTGAAATGCATTCTCCTAAGGATTACCTCTAAATAAAGTTCCTTACCACTGTGAGGATGGAGACATGGAATCTCATGGTGAAAGAAGTTCCATGCTGTTGCTTGCTAAAATGTATAGGAAGCTGTTCCTGCTCCCCTTCATTGCCAAAGAATGGCCACATGACAGGTGACTATCACTCAACAGTGACAACTGACTAGAAGCATTAGCTGGTCTTTGTGGAAGTGGTTTACCCTGCTTGCTGTTCCAAGGATCCTGTTTACTACATATATGTAAACTGAGGTAAACACACATATTTTAATTTGTTTAAGATAGAACCATTTAACAACTTCTGACTAGTTGGGGTACATGGGTTTGAGTATGTGCTAAGAACGTCATACACAGGAATTGATAACTTTACATATAATGTCACTGCCTACATTTCACCATGATATTGTTGACCAATAAGTTGTAAGTTTTCAAATGATATCTCACAAGGCATATTTTGTATAAAGATTATTACAATGGGTACATTTGGTTACCTTCAACTCCAGCTTCCCCCAATCTCTCAAAAAACGCCCAGTTTTGTTTCCCTTCTGAAACACTATGATGAGCACACCTTCCCTGCCCGAAACACACCACCACCTCCACCAGTCAAAATCCAGGGTCACAAAGAATACAAAGTACATCATCCTCAATTCCTGACAGACACAGAGCCGCCTATTCTACCCAGTGGACTAGGAAGGCCACAGCCCCAAAGACCACACTTGGGAGCCTGCTTCCCCTGTCCAGGCCCTTGATCTGTGAAAGAAGTCCACAAGGCTCACCTGGACAAGACTAAACTGGCATCACTCCAAAGGGGGGATGATGTAAGAACCTGTAGGTCTGGACCCTGTAACATTATGGGTTCTGGGCTGTTGATAACTCTGCATCACCACGGAAAGCTTAGAGTGGGCTCCCGTGGGATGACCCTGTGAGACTCGGCTCGGCAGGAAGTTCCACCGAGCAGCACTGAGTGGTGACTCCTCCCAGATCACTAATTGGTCAGTACCAGAACTTAAACCAGCAACCCAGACTGCCTGCCTGTCTCTGCTCCAGACCTTGTTTGCAACAGACCCTAGACTCCAGCATACAACCCTGGTTTGTCCTCCACTTTGCTCTTCAATTACTCCTAGTAACCTGGTGCCCGACTCCAATTTCCTGGTGACCTGACCTTGTCAGTGTAGCAGTGTGGTTGCTTCGCTACAGCACTGCAGGAGTTAACTGGGCCATGCAGCAGCAGCCAATAGGGTGAGTGGGCTGCTGAGCCAATCAGGGACAGGGCTGCCAGTATAAGAAGGGAGGCAGCAGGGCACAGTGCTGAGTCTGCTAGAGGAAGAAGGTTTCCTCTCTCTCTCTGTGTGTGTGTGTGTGTGTGTGTGTGTGTGTGTGTGTGTGTGTGTGTGTGTGTGTGTGTGTGTGAGTGTGAGAGAGAGAGAGAGAGAGAGAGAGAGAGAATTTCTCAGCTAACACCCTGGAGAGCTCTGAGTGCAGTAGGAGCTGAGTGGAGCTAGGCTTCCAGAAGGGAATGGGCTGCGGCAGAGACTGGAGCAGTGGTCTGAGGGCAAGGAGCCATGGGCAGACAGCAGCTGGACTCCAGGCTGCAGAGACTGCATCAGACTGGGGCTGTGGGGAAAGTAGCCCAGGGAAGTTACTGTGATGTTGTAGAGACTGGGGGGAGGCAAAAGGCCTCAGAGGAAGTACTAAGGTCCCTGGGCTGGTGGGGCCTGGAGAAGTGGGTGGGCCTGGATCCCTCCCTGCTCCCCCAGAGTGCCAGAGGAGGGACTAGGCTCACTGGTCACCGACTGTTTTAAATAGTGGCCAGAGTTAGAGTGGGACTGTACCCTGGAAGGGGTTGACTTAGATGTGGACTCAGCTGGAGGGCTGAGATCCCAGAAGAGGACTCGGGGAGTGAGTCTGGCATTGAAGAAGCAGAGTGCAGACCACCTGATGGGGACCACTTGATTAATTCCCCAATATCACCAGTATGAGATGCTCATCAGGCTGGTCCCATGCTGAGCTCACTTACAATCTGCTTCCTGATGCTTGGTTTTCAGTCTGCCATCTACCCTATTTTAAGTTCCAAAGTGGTAGCTGTGTTAGTCTATTGCAGAAAAACAGGGTCCTGTGGACTTTGTTTTTTTTACCCCACTGAGGATCAGCGCAAACCCTACTAGTTTAGCTCAATGATTGTGTTTATTGCTGATATGTAAATTGAGACAGACCCATGTTCCTTTGTCTAAGACAGACTTGTTTATGACCTTTACCTAGACTAGGCTGTGTGGTCCTAAACATTCTAGTAACATCATACATAGGGAATTCATAAATATACATATGTTAACACGTGCATTTTACAATGATATTAATAAAAAGTGTTATCAGCTTTCATATGATACCCGATAAGGCAGGGCTCAAAATTTGCTCCCCGCTAGGCACCAGCAGTTTTACTTTTGGTCGCCAGAGGGCACTCCTCTGTTGCATTTCCACAGCGGCACTAGGAGTCAGGCTACAAACCCTGCTTGTCATGGTGACCTGGCACCCAGGTTTGGTTGAGCACTGAGAAGATATATTTTGGACAAATATTACAGTAGCATGAATACAGGGTGCCTAGGGTCACAACTTTGTATTGGAAAGATTAACTTACTGGGTCATGCAAAAAGTAGCTAATTAGGAAAATTAACCATTTTAGACCAGACAACAGAGTCTTGTGGCACTTTTAAAGACTAACAGATTTATTAG
>ML685782.1:7151680-7180705 GCA_007922175.1 Pelusios castaneus
ATGTCATACACTCCCCTGCATTTAATTTCCTCCCACTCTGTAACTTTCCTCTCTTCAAAGCGTCTGACGAAGTGGGATTTTCTCCCACGAAAGCTCATGCGATAAATAAATCTGTTAGTCTCTAAAAGTGCCACAGGACTCTGTTGTCCTTACTTCTGGACATCCATGCCAGAGGAGTCCAGAGATATGGGGGGGTGTACATGTCCCCCACTAGACACAGCTACATCTTACGTTGGGGGGGGGATGAGCATGCTCCAGGCTGCAGTGCACCCTGGTCTGCCTGCAGCAGACAGTGACCACCTGCCTCCCTTGTTGGTCATTTCCAGAGCCACACCCAGAGAAGGAGGCTGCCCTGTAAGTCCCAACTCTAGGGAGAGAATGGGATGGAAATTTGTTCTGTAGGTGGCTTCCCAGCTAGGGTCTCCCATGGTGCAGTGCGGGGGGAGGGGGGAATCACCCCTGCCTCAAACTGTTTGGAAGGAGGCATCAAGGGACATGTGCCTGACCGAGCAGTCAGAGCAGGCAGTGTCAAATGAGAGTTCAAATGAAAGGCACTATATCAATTTGAATCGCACTGCTGTCAGATTACAAATGCTAACCCCCCTCCCTTTTTTGGCAGTACAGATAGGGACTTCAATTATCCTGACATCTGCTGGGAAGATAATACAGCAGTGCACAGGCAATCCAGGAAGTTTTTGGAGAATATTGAGGACAACTTCCTAGTACAAATGCTAGAGGAACCAACTAGGGGCCTTGCACCTCTAAACCTATTGCTCACAAACAGAGAAGAATTGATCGGGGAAGTAGAAGTAAATGGCAACCTGGGCAGCAGCGACCATGAGATGGTAGAGTTCAGGATCCTGATCAATGGAAGGAAGGAAAGAAGCAGAACACACACCCTGGATTTCAGAAAAGCAAATTTTGGCTCCCTTAGGGAGCTGATGGGCAGGATCCCTTGGGAGGCTGATCTGAAGAGGAAAGGTGTCCAAGACAGCTGGCTGTATTTTAAAGAAACCCTATTAAAGGCACAGGAAGATAACATTCCGATGTGCAGAAAGAACAGCAAATGTGGACGGCGCCCAGCGTGGCTTAGCAGGGAACTCTGCAGGGAGCTGAAACATAAAAGGGAAGCTTACAAGAAGTGGAAGCTTGGACAGATGATAAGGGAGGGGTATAAAGATATTGCTCGGGACTGCAGGGATAAAATCAGAAAGGCCAAAGGACAATTGGAGTTGCAGCTAGCAAGAGATGTGAAGGATAACAGAAAGGGGTTCTATAAGTATATCAGCAACAAGAAAAGGATCAGAGGTGGTGTAGGTCCCTTACTGAATGGGGCAGGCATCCTCGTGGTGGATGATGCGGAAAAGGCTGAAGTACTCAATGCTTTTTTTTACTTCAGTCTTCATAGGGAGGGCCAGCTCCCAGGCTACTACACGGGGTAACGTGGAATGGAGAGAAGAGTGGCCCTCGGTGATGGAAAGTCAGGTTAGGGAACACTTAAAGAAATTGGGTGTGCACAAGTCCATGGGGCCGGATGAACTGCATTCGAGGGTGCTGAGGGAGTTGGCGGAAGTGATTGCAGAGCTGCTGGCCATTATCTTTGAGAACTCGTGGCAAACGGGGGAGGTCCCGGAGGATTGGAAAAAGGCAAATATAGTACCTATCTTTAAGAAAGGGAAAAAGGAGGATCCGGGGAACTACAGACCGGTCAGCCTCACCTCAATCCCTGGGAAAATCATGGAGCAGGTCCTCAAAGAATCCATCCTGAAACATTTGGAGGAAAATAGAGTGATCAGGAATAGTCAGCATGGATTCACCAAGGGCAAATCGTGCCTGACCAACCTGATTTCCTTCTATGATGAGATGACTGGATTTGTGGATGCGGGAAGAGCCATTGACATGGTATACCTTGACTTTAGCAAGGCTTTTGATACGGTTTCCCACAGCATTCTCGTCAGCAAATTAAGGAAGTATGGGTTGGACGAGTGGACCGTAAGGTGAATCGGAAACTGGCTAGATCAACGGGGTCAGCAGGTAGGAATCAATGGCTTGATGTCTGGTTGGCAACCGGTAACGAGTGGAGTGCCCCAGGGGTCGGTCCTGGGGCTGGTTCTATTCAACATCTTCATTAATGATCCTGATGATGGAATAGACTGCATGCTTAATAAGTTCGTGGATGACACCAAGTTGGGGGGAATGGTAGATACTCTGGAGGGCAGGGACAGGATCCAGGGAGACTTGGACAAATTGGAACACTGGGCCGAAAGAAACCTCATGAGGTTCAACAAAGACAAGTGCAAAGTCCTGCACTTAGGACGGAAAAATCCCATGCACTGCTACAGGCTGGGGACCGATTGGCTAAGTAGCAGTGCTGTAGAAAAGGACCTGGGGGTTATGGTGGACGGGAAGATGAATATGAGCCAACAGTGTGCCCTTGTTGCCAAAAAGGCCAATGGCATATTAGGCTGCATCAGTAGGAGTATTGCCAGCAGATCAAGGGATGTGATAATTCCCCTCTATTCGACACTGGTCAGGCCGCATCTGGAATACTGTGTCCAGTTTTGGGCTCACCACTACAGAAAGGATGTGGACAAATTAGGAAGAGTCCAGTGGAGGGCAACAAAAATGATTAGGGGGCTGGGGCACATAATGTATGAGGAGAGACTGAAGGAACTAGGCTTATTTAGTCTACAGAAGAGAAGACTGAGGGGAGATTTGATAGCAACCTTCAACTACTTGAAGGGGTGCTCCAAAGAACAGGGATGTAGGCTGTTCTGGATGGTAACAGAGGACGGAACAAGGAGCAATGGTTTCAAATTACAGCTGGGGAGGTCAAGGTTGGATATTAGGAAAAACTTTCTCACTAGGAGGGTGGTGAAGCATTGGAATGGGTTACCTAGGGAGGTGGTAGAATCTCCATCTTTGGAGATTTTTAAGGCCCAGTTAGACAAAACCCTGGCTGGGGTGATTTAGTGGGAGTGGTCCTGCTTTTTAGCAGGGGGTTGGACTAGATGACCTCGTGAGGTCCCTTCCAACCCTATTATTCTATGATTCTATATATGGCCTGGATGCAGCCCACATAACACATAGAGAGCTGCCTATGCTCTCCACAATGGTAAACAGGTTATAAACAACTGCTTTAAGGTTAGTAAAGTCTTTAAAATAAATACATATTGATATGTTTTAGTGAATAAAGTTGAGATTTTAATTACATTATAGGATTGCAAATTTTCACCGTTAATTTTTATTTTTAATGCCACTCCTAAGGATGGAAGATCTCCAATTTGCAGAACAAGACAAATGGAAAGAACTGCAGTTCAGAAGTCTGAGCACAAGAGTGGGAACCAGGAACTCAGGGGAGTTCTAAACCAGGAGTGTCAAAAAAGTGGCCCAAATGCAGCCTGTGAACCTCATCCATCCGGCCCATGATGGTGCTCCATAGGACCACACTCACATCCCAAGCACTCTGTGATGCCGTGAGACTGTCAGGTCTCACAACATTGCAGAGTGCTGCGTATGCGAGAGAGCGCTCCGCGAGACCGCACTCTCTCCCTAACATACACGGCATTCTGCAATGCCACAAGAGTGCCCTAGTATTTCGATTTATGGTATGTGCAGCCACCGGAAGTACATTGAAGTCAAATCTGGCCCACCATAGCAAATGAGCTGGACACCTCTGCACTAAACATTCTGCAACTTTTTGCTGCCCAAGATGGAGAACATTTACAACACACAAACACATTCCCATCCATCTCAGCTGAGCAAAAAACCAAAGCAACCAACCAACCAACCAACCAACCCACATTCTCCCCAAAGAAACACAGCCCAAGCAAATAAAAACAAAAAACCCCAACAGTGGCCAAGTGCAGAGCAGCCAAGCAAAAAACCAAAACCCACATAATCAGATGGTGAAGTGAAGTGGCGCTCCGAGAAGTTGGCACCCAAAGCAACTGCCCTGCTCACTTGCTCCTAAGGCTGGCCCAGCAGGAACTCCTGAGTTCTAATTTTGTCTCTGAGACACGATGACTTTGCTCAAGTGACTTAGGGACAGATTTTCAAAGGTATTTAGACACCTGAAGATAGAGAAAGGTGCCTAGTTGAATTTTCAAAAGCTCCTAGGTACCCAAGTCTCATGGGAGTTAGGTGCTTTGAAGCTTTTGAAAATTCCACAAGGCCCTGCTCCATTTGTATTTCTAGATGCCTAAATACCTTTAAAAGTGTAGCCCTTGCCCTCTATTTCCCATGCTCAAAAAATTGCATATCATACCATATCTCAATCATATCAATGTCTCAAAAATAATGTGAAGCAAACCACAGAAAACTACACAGAAGGAATGGGTTGGGGGATGGGAACTGAGCCAGGGAAGATAATGTTTAGAGTGGTGTGTGAGATTTTAGTAATGCAAATATTTCACTTTTTAAAAACCCTTCTCACTGCTGAAGTGGTACACAAATCTTTGGCTCCGTCCCACAACTCACTGACAGTACTAGTGGACTGTAAGCTTTTCAGCTGAGACATCTCATTTTTTCTTCTGTGTTTGCACACCACAATGTCTTGGTCTGTAATAAAGATCTTTAGCAGCACCAAAATACAAATAATTAATAAAACAACAACAGTTCCAGGCTCTGTTAATCAAACCAAATGGAGGCACATCTCACTCTTGGGGTCAGGGGAGTCTCATTTTAAAGGAAGAATGTAAGAGATTGGAGAGATACAGATTTCCTCCCACCACCCCATTTATTTATTTGTAGGTGTTTTTATGGTGCATGTAAGCACTCAGAGATGCAGCAGCTCTGGGGAAAGGGAGAAACATTCCCATTTTAGGGAAGGGGAGAGAAGACCCTGCCCAGTCTGTTTGCATAATTTTGGAGGACAGAACAGTGAAACCCTCCTCCATTTTTGTGCATTGAGGATTGGGTAGGAGAGTGGATCTCTCTCCATTGGCATGTGAGTGTGGGCGGGTGTAGGACAATGGAGGGCCTACCTCCATTTTTGCACATGCAGGACTGTGGGTTCCTCTGCCATTGTGTGTGAGAAGTAGGAAGTGGGACCCCCATTTCTGTGAAGTAGGAGTGAAAGGGCATAGCAGGTCCCACCCCAATTGGGGGAGAGAGCAGACAGCATCCCTCCAGCATTTATGTGGGGGGAGAAAGGGAGGGTTTGCAGGACAGTGGAATCCCCACAATTCTGAGGGGAGTAGTGCAGGCCAGTGGATCCCTGACGTGTATGGGGGTGGGGAGGGGGTGTAGGACAGTGAGTCCCTGCCCCATTTGGGTGGGGAGGGGGTGTAGGACAGTGGGTCTCTGCCCCATTTGGGTGGGGGTGGGGAGGGGGTGTAGGACAGTGGGTCCCTGCCCCATTGGGGTGGGGTAGGCCAGGCCAGAGGGACCCCCACATTTCTGACTGAGGCGTGGAGGCCATTAGGTCTTTGTCCCATTTGTATGGGGTGGGAAGGGGGCAGGGACCCACGGCCCTACCCCCATTGGAGTGAGGGAAGATTGGGCAGCCCAGGGCGAAACAGGGTCACTGCCTCAGCAGGAGGAAGGATTCCCACACATGCAGGGACTCCCCTTCCCCGCCCGTGGGCGGTACTGGGGAGCCCCCCCTTTACTGAGTGCCCCGCCCCCACAGCACAGGTGGGAGGGGGATTGAACGGAGAGGATGGAACGCTGAAGGGCCAACGACTCCCGCGCCTGCGCACTGAGGCCTCCGACCGGCACGGTGGTCTCTTTTGCCCATGCGCGACAACGGCACCCCCAGCGCTCGGTCTCCATAGTAACGGGGAAGCGAAGCGCCATGCCGCCGGCACTCACCGCCTCCTTGGCCTGCTGGGTGGCCTTCAGCGTCTGGTAGGAAAGCTCCATGGGCGCGGGACAGACTGGGGGAGACTCACTACGCTCCCGGGTCGCGGCCCGGAGGAGAGTATAACCCGCCGACGGAGCGAGGAAGCCACCCCACAACGGTCACCCAACACGAGCGGAGGGGGCGGGCCTCTCTGAGGGTCTGCCCAATCAGCGGGCGGGAAGGCGGAGACGGTCTTCAAAATCGCCCAATCGCAGAAGTAAAAGGGAGAGGCCTCATGAAACACTGGCCAATCGTCGCAGAGGGAGGCGGGGCCCGCTTGTGCCACGGACCAATCACCACAGGGAGCAGTGGCGCGAGGTCTGTTTTTACTACTGAGAACAGTGGAGCTCCCCTTTCAGGGGCTGGGCCCGCCCACCCAGCCTGCCATTGGCTCCCCGATCCATGCCAGCTCCGCCCACTTTGGGCAGTACAGGACACCCTGTGGCCTCCTCCCATTAGTTGCTTTTTCCATGCCAGGACAATGCAGTGCATGACCCCGTCTACATACTCCCACCCTGCTGTTATTGTGGTTCCCCTTGGGCCCTAGCATGGTCTGGTCACCACAGCCCAGCTTATCTGCTGGTAGCCACAGGATATCTGCCACGGATACCACATCCGTGGCTAGCCACATCTGTGGACACCCACGACTTGTTTCTTGCAGATCCCATGAAGATATGCATACTTGTATCTGCGCAAGACTCTACTGAGGGTACACTGCAGCAGGGACTCACCGCCATGTTCTCATCCTCTGTCCATAGCGGATGCAAAGGCCATGGGGCATCTCTCAGAAGGTGTGCCCCCTGCACCTGATAAACCAGCTGTCAGTTGCCAGCTGAGGAGGTGTGGAGACAAAGGTACAGGGGTAAGCAACCCAAAAGATAAGAAGAGCCATTACAAAAAAATTCCTTCAATAACCAAGTGTTCTGAGAGCTGCAGTGGATGTAGACTGTGAGTGGGGGGAGCTCGGAGCTCGGCAAGGTCACCTGCTGTATGGTCTCCTGGAGGGGAGAAGGGGAAGCCCAGAACCAGGAATAGACCCCCCTGCAGGGTCCCCTGGTTGGGGGGGGGGGGAGCGGGACAGAGCCCAGAGTGGGGGGCCCAGAGCAGCAAGGGGCTAGCCAATGATCCTCATATGGCTTGGGAGCTATAGGTTGCAGATCCCTGAATTAGTAGGTCAGGGAGGCAATTTTGATAGGAGGTAATATGGGGGATATGGCAGCAGAGGCTGGTAGGAGCGGGGGCAGGGGATAATGTGAGGGACATTAATGAGGATGCAGCAAAAGAGAGTACCTGGAAACAGCAGCTGAATTGGTTTAGAGCAGGGGACATGTAGTTATCCAAAGATAATTGAGCAGGGTGGGTGTGGATACACTGAACCAATTACATTTAAAGAAGTTCAGTACAGGTGGTTTAATTAAAAGTGTTTCAAGTCACTAGCACTGACAAAGCCAAATGGCAAAGCCAATCCTGTATCTCTACGTTGCATCTGACAAGATTGTTGTTTAAAACCAAAACCACTGTTTATAGAAAGATGGATAGTTCTACTTATTGAATGAAGATTCTGAAACAATGACAGGTATTTCCAACAACTTTTAAAAGGATTCTTTACAATATAGCTGTAATGATACTAAAAGCTATAGGTAAGATTGCAAAATGGTTTCAATTATCCTATTTCCTGTTGCTCTTTAGATTTTGAAAAGCGTTCCTTTCTGGATGAACTGTCTCATGTTTGGTCTTAGAATCAAGGTTGATTTTGTTTGTGTATTCAGTAAGAGGTTAAAAAACTATATTCTCTTCCCAATTAAAAAACTTTTTTTTTTATTATTTACCACAATTACAGCAAAAACTGCTATAGTGTGAAAACTTGCATGTGTAAATAGTACATTTGCAAGCTGTAAAAGAAAATGTTTGCAAAAGACAGTGATACATATAGGCAACTAAGAAGAAGTCACTTTGGAATATATTCAATGGGTATTTCAGGATGGTTTGTTGGTTTTAATAGAGTCTAAGCTGGTCTGTCTGCTTATTTGTAGCATCATTGCATATCTTTCTCTCTACTCAGCTACATAGACATAGCGCTGCTAATAGGATGAACTATATAAGATTGAGAATAGACAGCTAAATGGTTCCCATTTCCCTCTCCCCTTCCTAAAAACAAACTTTGACAACTGGGATAGGAGAAATGGCAAGAGTGAAAGTGGTTCTAGGAATTTTATTGGTTTTGGTGTAACTTGTAACTCTACAAATTCTGGTTTTATTTTATTTGTTTGTTTTTAAAAAACCACTAACGCCTTGATTCTTTAGGCACTTATTCATGTGCTTAAAGTTAAGTACATTAATAGTCCCATTTCACTCTCATGGAACTGTATGGTTGTTTAAAGTTAAACACATAGGCCCCAATTCTGTGAATTTTTACATATGTTTCTTTCTTGTTCTATTATGAGAATAGGAGTCAATGGAAATTAATATGTTGCTATCCCTTTAATTCAGCTTTGCACACACTGTCTCCAGTCAAGCAAATATGGGAACTCAACATGTTCTCACGTTTCACACTAATGAGATGTGAGCCTGGAAGCCTAATTCGAATCATGTGAATACTAACATTACTAGGAATTTCTCTTTTAAGAAGGATGAAAATAAAAAAACCCACAAGCACAGCAATTAAAGATAACCATCTTAATATTGCAGCAATGTAAGGTGGTAAAATTAAAATCAAGCAATACAAAGGTTAACATTAACCATTAACATTGCACACCACTTTTGTTTATCTAAGTCTAGTAAATAAATATGTATTCAACCATGCACTTAGCAGGAATGAAAATACACTGCAATGTAACTGAGTTAATATTGCTGCAGGATTTTTAACTTCTACATTTCCTTATTTTTAACGTTAGGTTTGTAGCTATAATCATTACTTCTCATTGAAATAACTTCTGTATTTAATATAGCTTGCTTAATATGTTTTAGATAGTGGCATTAAAATTAAGCATGCCCTGCTCTTAACTCCAAGTAAAAGGCTGTTTGTAAAGAAGCCAAATGTAATGAATGGTGTTTTGTCATTGGCGTATTGATCGTGGCACCTCTGTTAAAATGCCATCTTATAAATGTTCCTCTAATGGTAAAAAATTGGACTTCCACTCAAGCTATTTGCTATTCCAAGAAGCAGTGAGATTCAAATAAGGCTTTCAACAGTTGTAAATCTGTAGATCTGCTACTGTGTTAATCAGTAATGCTGAAAAATGAACCTAATAAGGGAACCCTGAGTTCAGTTCCTGATGCCATATCTTTTCTCTCTGTGATTAGGGAGATGATCTACAAAGCAACAAAGGTGCCTAAACTCCACAGTTAGGTGCCTAAGACCCAATACACAGCACCACCGAGATCCACAAAACTCCTACCTGACTGCTGCCTAATCCTGTAGGTGCCTAACTTGGTGCATAATTTTCTGCTGAAAAAGTTCCATAGGCACCTACATTTTAGATCCTGGGGCATGTGCATTGCTGCCCCACTCTTGGCATCTGGATGGATATCTCCCCATTAAGCAGAGAAATTCAAAAACCAGAGGAAGACTATTTGTCTGTCTGTGTCACTCATGGGATCCTAACCGGTGGGCAGCCTTTGATCACACCTACTGGATCAGACAACAGAGTCCTGTGGCACTTTTAAAGACTAACAGATTTATTTATCGCATGAGCTTTCGTGGGAGATAGTCTTTAAAAGTGCCACAGGACTCTGTTGTCTTTCTACAATAGACTAACACAGCTACCCCTTTGGAATTTGACTACTGGATCAGATCATTTTCAGAATCTGGACAGAAGAGGAGGTGGAGGTGGCGACATCCACCTTATAACTTTTAGACTAGTGATGAAAACACTAACCTGGGATCTGAGAGATCTGGATTCAAAGCCTCCTTCTCTGCCAGAGGGGAAGCAAGGATTTGAAGGGGGTGGGTCTCACTTCTCAGGAGGGTGCTCTAATTACAAAGCAGTGGGATGTTCTAATGTGGGATTCCTTCAGCCTCGTGTGGTGAAGCTGTTCCACTGTGGCTAAATAATGAAAGAGTGGAACAGGAGGATTGGCCCCTGGATTCTCATCTACCAGGTGGTGCCCTAACCAGTGGATAGTAAATTTATTCTCATGTTTTCTCTCTCTTTCTCCCAATGGCAGTTTCACGCTGGATAAATACTTAAGCAGTCAATAGGCGTGAGAGATAGTATATAACTCACTTAGGACAGTGGTAAGGGCATGAACCTGGGAGGTCAAAGACCCGCATGGTCTGGTTCCAATTACCTTCATAATTTATCCACAATGGAACTCCTTCAAGAGGCAAGTGAGGGAGCCCACATCAGAAATCACATAAGTCAATGGTTAGTGTAGTCTCCTGAGAGGTAGAGGAGGGAATTGAATGTGGTTCGGTCATGTTCCAGTTGAGTGCTCTATCACTGGGTTAAGAGTTACATGATGCTCCTGGCACCACTTCCACACCTCCTCCAGCCACACTGTATGGAGCAAGGCAGGTGCTGAATTTATTCTCTCAAAAAGCAGATTAGGCAACTAACCTGCTGGACTCCATCTGGTGGGTTTCTGTTTGTGGACTGCTAGCTGAGATAGGCACCAGCCTGCAGCCCAGATCCACACAAGTATTTAGACTCCTAACTTCCACAAATTTCAATGGAGTGTAAATATCTTTATGATCTGGCCATACATGCCTATCTCAGAGAGGAGCAGATCTTGGCACGCACCCCTCTCATCAGTATTTCTCATTGGCTAGTTTAGGTGGCTCCTCATCTAGCATGCAGGCTTTTATGAATCCCAGTGAAGTACAGAAAATATGATTATGGGTTTTCCTATTTGTTCCTGGAGATGGCAATTAATTAATTTTGGTTATTGTCGGTAACTTTATAGGACATGGAACTTTTGCTTTCTCTAAAGGCTAGATTTTTAAAGGTGTTTAGGTACCATTGACATTTGGAGAACCATAGATCAGGCTCTGCCAAGCCCCTGGTCACACGGAAGTACCCTTCTTCTCAAGCAGAAGGAGGATTGAATCAGAGTCTCCCATATTCTAGAGTTGTACCCTAATTGCTGATCTAAAGGCTGGAGGCTGTCACCTCCCCAGTCCACTTGAGTGGAATTAGGCAGATCCCAACTCCTCCTCCTCAAGAGGTTCCTTGCTGTGGATCACAAACAGAGATAGGCACCTCCATGCAGTCTGGAATTAGGGATCTAATTCTCTAAAAGGAATTGTCAGCATCTCCCATTGGCTAGCTTAGGTCATTCCCTCCCCAGGATGCTTCTTTTTGTGCATCCCATTGTGAGGTACCTGTCTCTCTCCATGCATTGTATTGAGGCTCTAAGTGTCTACCTCAGGCTTTGTAGATTCCAGCAATATACTGGATGCCAAAAAATTAGGCATTGTGATGCCGAGCAGCATGACCCCTAAGTCCCTTTGTGGATCCAGACCTAGCCACCTTTTGTCACTTCCAAGTCCCTGTTAAGTGTTGAGGAGACCCCCGATTCTATGGCCATGTACCCTGGGAATGTATACCAAGGTACAGTGCAAGCTACACTCAGCAGAACCCCTGCACTGGTGCACCTACAGCCTTTTAGTTTCTCAATTGAAACAGAGTCCTCTGAGTGTCCCAATGACATTTCAAACTAGACAGGGGCACACCTATCTTGCTGCCAGGGTCCAATCACATAAGCATGCTTGGAGCACCTGTTACCTGCCATGCCCACCATCAGGAGGGCCAAATGCAGCTCCCCAGTTAAATAGAGGGGCAGCAGAATACCTGCTTACATGACAGAAAGGGGGATGGAGAAACTGAGGATGAGTGTGAGAGAGCAGTTGAGCATACATCAGCAGGACATTTTCAGGAAGACATTGGAGAGAGACGGTGGGTAGGTTAGCTGGTAAGGGATGGGGATTGGGTGTGTGGGAGTTAGTGGTGAATGGGATTTCTATTTCTATTGATGTTCAGTCTGATACTTTGCTGAAGGTTGTTCAGATTCTGATTTTTCTGGCACTGGTTGTGCTGTAACATGTAACAGGTTTTCATCATCTGCCCTTCATCTTGGTCTGATGTTAGACCAAAGTCTTACATATCATCAGCACCTGAAAAAGATCCTTGACAAAATAAAAAAAGCTTGTAAACATTATCCAGAAACTAGCAGCAATGACCTGGCAAGCCAATGCAAGAACTCTACAGACCTCTTCACTGGCCCTTGTTTCTTCTACCACAGATTCACCCATCTTGACAAAAAGCTCCTGCATGTCACATGTGGACTCCTGACTTACCATTGTGCAGATCATTACAGGCACAGTCAAATCAACACCACAACTGTACTTGCGCACATCCACCCACCACAGATTTATTTCAATGTGAGAATCCTTCAGGAATCCCATCATATTTGAAGGAACAAGGATCTTTTGATACATGAAGACCCAAACTCTGTATCAAGACTCTGACTTAAATCCAGAAAGCCTTTTTGGCTTGTGATGCAAGAGCTCAAAGACCCCAATGGCGAGCAAGGTAGAAGGATGCCAACATCTCAAACAAATTCCTCATCAAGGACCAAACAGAAGAACCTAATGCCTTTTCATTCCCATGGAAAATATTGTCCTCTTTGCACCAGATCTGCATATCATATGTACTTACCTCCTCCTTAAATGGAGACTGAGACACAACCCTATTTGTGACTGTGGAAACATTCCAAATTATGGAACACTTCATTAAACAATGTCCCAGATGATCATATTGTGGTGGTATGTTTGCCATCCCACTCCATATTGGTGATCCAATTGATTGCTTCAGACAACCCACATCTGGATATCTTAAGCCCTTCAAAGAAGTGGTGCATTTAAAGAGGCACAGAGTGGAATTTAGGGACCGCTGGAGTAGCCAGATAAGGTGGGGAAGGGAACGCTCAAGTTGTTGATCTGGGAGACTAGGAGGGCATCATGAGAGAGGCAGAATTGAGTCAGGGCTAGAGAGTGGGGAGGACCACCAGTAGGTGGAAGCAGGGAGGGAGGGGGCTGAGTTGCTAGCTAGAGAGGTGGGAGAACAGGAAAACCTGATACAAAGGGAGGAGAATTTTTCACTAGGGCTATGTCTACACTTACCAAAGTTAGTTTGAATTATTTAATTCGAACTAACTAATTCAAACTAATTTTAGTTAATTCGAACTAGCAAAATTTAGTTCAAACTAAGCAAGTGCCATTCATGGCACTTGCTTAGTTCGAATTAGCGAATTGCATTGAGTTCAACGGGCTGATTACCGGTAGTTCGAACTAAGCAATTAGTTCGAACTAACATGGCCACATTGGTTAATTCGAACTAACTAGTTGGAATTAACCCTTTAGTTCGAATAGCATATTCGAATTTATTAGTTCGAATTAAGGAAGCCCTTAATTTGAACTAATGAAAGCCTAGTGTAGCCATGGCTTAAATTAGTTAAAATTAAGCTTCCTTAATTCGAACTAACTTGCCAGCGTAGACATAGCCTATGAGGGCAGTGAAGCACCGGAACAGGTTACCTATGGAGGTGGTGGAATCTTCATCCTTAGAGGTTTTTAGGGTGCGGCTTGACAAAGCCCTGATTGGGATGATTTAATTGGGCTTGGTCCTGGTTTGAGCAGAGGGTTGGACTAGATGACTTCATGAGATCCCTCCCAACTCAACCTTTTATGGTTCTATGGACAGAGCAAAGAGAGGTTGCTGCCACAGCCAGGCAATATGCATATGCCACTCTTGTACCGTCCAGTCCTGTCGCTGTTTCCCCGACCTCCCTGAGTAGGTGTATATCCATCCAAAGATGCAGGCTGACCAGGACTCCATCCAACAGCTGTGTTACCTCCTGAACAATGAGCACTGCACACAGGAGCCACACACTTTCTGTGCCCCTCAGGGTCAGTACTACCCTGGCCATTGGATCTATCATCCACTGGAGTAGACAGACAACAGGCATCACAGAGCCTACTGTGTCCCACATCTTGCACTAGTTTTTTAGGGATTACAGGGACTTCCTGACTGATGGAGCCACTCCGAGGAGAGACATGCGGGAATTCTACTGCATTGCACACTTCTCTTTGGTACTGGGATTAGTGGATGGCATGTATGTGAACAGTGGGAAACTGAGTCAGGATGTACATAGCTGCATCAACCATCAGTGCACTGATAGAGTGAACATGCTAGCAGTGTGCTGTGCACAACTGGAATTCATAAACCTGAGTGTGAAGTTCCCCAAATCTTACCATGATTCATACGTGTGGGCACTATCAGGCTACCTGACCACTTGACCAAAGGTGAAGCCTGCTAGGTGAGAAAGAGGAGGCAAGCCATGAACCACCAAGGCATTTTCCTTTCCACCCATCTCAAAGAGCTGAACCCAGTACCCCTCCTGGAATCTCCAAAGGCTATAGACTCTGGGGCAGGAAGCATTCTAAATCACGGCGAGTACCTGTTGGCTAAGGAGTGTGTTGCTGATAGAGGAGATTAGTCTGAAGTGTGAAATGAAATGGATCTGGGGTGATGCTGGGGACAAAGGAGGAAAAAGGGTGCCCTCTATTGATGGGGTGTGGTGGGGGGTGTGTGGAAATGGTTCATAGGTTCAGGACTTATGTGGCCAGTGTGGGAAATATCACCCCTCTTTTGGTTTGTGTGGCTGGTGGATTTGAGATTGACAGTGTCACAGCCTGTTCTGGGCTCTCTGGGGAGACACACTGAGATTGGGGCACCCGCCTCTGATGTGACCTGTTTGTTTTCCTTGGGAGCAGTGGGGAGATCAGGATGTGTTGAAGGATTGGGTTTGGGGAGTCTGGCAGAGGGGATGGAGGGCCAAGGACACTGTGATGTTGAAAGATTTGGGGCAGGAGGAGGCAGACGACATATTTCAGCAGCATGTGGGTTGGGAGGCATAGGACATAGGTGTGGGCTGGGGTTTGGGAAGAAGAGGGCACTTGTGCATCAACCCTCTTTTTTTGTGCCCAAGGCTGAGAAGGAGCTGGAGTGGGAAGATGCATGAAGGACAATGAAAGCTGGGCCATGGGTGGAAACTCACAGGTAATAGGCTGTGGAGAAAGAACCACATGGAGGTCAATGAGTGAGGGGAGGATGGGTCTGGATTAGGTGTAGGATCCCCTGGCCTACCAGGTCCTCATTGGAGACAGCATGGGGCAGGTATGGGTGCTGATGGTTGTGTGGAACTGCTTTAGGACGGTTGGGAGCTGCCATTAGACAAATTTAGACCAAGGGTGGCAGAGCCTGCTTCTGATAACAGATACCTGCGTCGCTTCTCGAGGATAATATAGCTAGATGGTGGGAACAGGTCGTCTGGTGTGGTGTTTGGCATACTCCTCAGGGGACTCAGTGTTCACGGGGTGGGGATGCTGTGAGGGCTGCAGGGAAGTATAGATGCTTTAAGTCTGTCTGTCTGCTTGATTTCAGTGGTGCCAGATCAGACCTAACACCTAGCGGCCCGGGATCCATGGACCCATGCAGTAAAGATATGGCATTCCATATAGCTAAGACTATCCTCTTTCTGCTTTCTTGGGACGGGCCAAGGGGTACTGGACAGCATATTGCAACAGTGCTATCGTCCATGCATGGACAATGGACCAATGTTCCCTCTAAGCTGATGATGCAGCTGAGCAAGTTATTGTACTCTTTGAGCGGCAATTTGAGAGGCATGGTGCTTCATGGGCAACGGTTTTTTGGCACTGGAAGCATCAGCAAGCCTAAGTACCTTAATTCAAAAGAAATGCATAAATGTTGTGTTTTCATTTCAACTTTAATAAAAATGTTAAAATGAAATATTGTAGTTTTATTAATTTACTATGGGTCGGGCTGGAGAGAAGAAAAAGAGCTGCGGCTGAGGAAGATCAGGCTGGGGAGAGCCGCGGCCGGGGAGATCAGGCTAGGGAAAAGGGGAGAGCCACGGCTGGGGAAGATTGGGCTGGGGAGAAGAAGGGACGCGGGGATCGGGCTGCGCGGGAGTCTGTAATAGGTGCATGGGTGTGTGATGGCCACCGTGCAGCCCTGCAGCTTAGAGGGAACATAGAATGGGATGTGGTGGCTGTGTCCTTGGCCTGGAAACTGAACTGAAGTGACTGCTCACCATTACAGCACATAGTTTGCAAAAAAGATATTGCATTCTGCTCACTATAGATTGCTGTCAGTACTTATTTGTGTGATCCACTGGGCATATGAAAGCAGTCCTAGCTTCCTCTCCCCAATGAAGGACATCACAGGGACTGTGGAGGTAGACCCTTGTATGTATTCTGGACTGGCTTTTGAGAGTTAGGCACCTACATGCTTTTGAAAATCCCACTAAGAGTTGACCTGCATCTTTAGGTGCTTAAATATCTTTTGAAAATCGGGCTCTAATGCTCTTATGGAGGAAAGAACCATGAATAAATCATTCACAGAAAAATCCTCTGCTGACTTATGCACATACATAGCAAGGAGGCAATTTCCTATGCTGTGATGTATTTATAAAAACTCAAACCTCTATCTTGCAACTGGTTGTGCATGAGTAGGCCTCTGCAACTATGCGGAGCTAGTTGCAGGCGTAAGCGTGCAGTGGGCAATTCAGTGGTTTACAAGGAAGTGAGCAATCGCATTATCCAGGCCCTAAATCTAGGGTGTGTGGAGGAGAAACACATACCAAACCATTTAATAATAGAATAATAATAGAATAATAATAATAATAATAATAGAAACACATACCAAACCATTTAATAGAAATTATTTTAATTAAATAATAGCATTTCTTGACACTAAACATCCTCCTATTGTTTTTGCAGCCAGTACTGTGGAGCACTGTGCTAGTGTATCAAAAGAATGGCTATACTAAGTCAGACCAGGTCCGTCTAATCCAATATCCTGTCTTCTGATAGTGGCCAATGCCAGGTTCTTCAGTGGGAATGAACAGAACAGGTCACCAGAACAGGAAAGTAAAACTAACTACAGTACACTTCTTTGTCAAAGCTAATCAAAATACGAAAAGTAAGTAGTGAGAGTAAACTTAGATTAATTTTCAGTTTAATCTGTGATTTAGTACTATAACTGAGGAAGATTTATTTACCTGCTTTTAAAATGATATGGATTATTTTTATCAGCTGGTACAATGGATACAGAGTTGAGTACACTGCCGCCTTCCATTTCGAAGCTTTGTTTTGCCGATAAGCAGGGGAACAAGTCAGTCTAGGAATAAGGTGTATTTCCAGCCAAAATAAAGCTTTCTTCAGCTATAGATAACAGAAGGATAATACTTATAATATGCCCTGCACAAACTGAAAATATAGACATAGGCCTGATTCTCCACCACACTGTACCTTGTCTAATAGTTAACACCTGTACAGAGAGTTCCAGAGGGGTAGCCGTGTTAGTCTGTGTACAGCAAAAACGAGAGTCCTGTGGCACCTTATAGACTAACAGATTTCTTTGGGCGTAAACTTTCGTGGGCTATAACCCACATCGTCAGATGCAATCTGATGCATGTGACGAAGTGGGTTATAGCCCACGAAAGCTAATGCCTGAAGAAATCTGTTTAGTCTATAAGGTGCCACGGGACTCTCCTTGTTTTTGCTGTATAGAGAGTGTTAAACACTCCTAAACTGAAATTCTCTCACCTTCATTGGTGCTAATATGTTACTCTCTTTGCACAAGTGTAACAAGACAATGCCTCTGACTCAGAGCTTGCAGTTAAGTCTTCATGGTTAAACATAGTGCACACACAATCCGCCCCTCTGAGAACCCCATTCTCCCTGTCCCTTTTTCAGCTTCAAAATACAGCCTGTCCCAGCTCCTAGTTGGTAGTCGTTGTCCATATGCCTGTTACCAGTCAGGCAAAAGAACACAGGCATTTTTTGGGGTGTAATGTCAATGAGTCTAATTTGTTAAATATATGTGAGCACGTGTGGAGTTTCTGATTGCCTAGCTCAGGGTTTAATCCCTGATCTGCAGGCAGCAGCTATGGTTTACTCATGCTATCAATGTTTTATTTGGCAAAAAAGCTATGGGAGAGTCAGTACTCGGAAACATGCCTAGCAAGTGGCCTTGAAAAAACGATTAAGCTAATGATGCGTTTCTCTGTTAACAAGCCTATCCCTATCAGGGGAGAGGGTGCCCTACTGCTAGAAGCTTAGTTCTCCACTCTCAGCAATGCTTGTACAGAAAACTCTCTGCAATTCTGGATTTGTATTAGCAGAGTTGGATTAAGGGGCCCTCGGCAGCCCACCACCGTGCCCTCCCCAGACTAGGGCCCCAGTCCCCCACCACTGTGGGGCCCCCATGCCTGGGGACTTGGCCCCCCACCATGGCAACCTGCAGGCAGGCTGGTGCTGGGGTGGGGCCCCGGGGCCAGAGGCTGCTCCCGCCTTTACCCTGGTTTGGCTGGTCTGCCCCTGGGGGCAGTGCTGGCTGGCACGCGGTGTGGTTCTCCTGCGCCAGAGGCCACACTGTGTGCCAGTCGATCCCGCCCCCTAAGCAGAACAAACACGTGCTGTCCTGCCCCGCCCCAGGGGGTGGACCAACCAGCCCAGGAGCGGGGCAAGAGCGCTGTGGACCAGTGCCCCACCTCTTCTGAGCACCAGGTTCCACCACTGCTTTGCCGGCTGAGTGGAGGAGATGGCGGGGGTCAGATCATACAAGGGGCCTTAGGGGATGGACTCCAGGGCCCTCCTTTAGGCCAGGTCTGGGGCTTCAGCCTCTATAACCCCTGTGTTGGTACATCCCTGCTTATAAGTGAAGGGCTGCTTCACTGATGGTTACTTTACAGCAAGGCAAGATGTCTGCTCCACAGATAGCTGCCGCCTCATGCAGCTGTGTGCCTTTCACTACAAAACAAGACAGGACAGAAAGAGGAAGTGTGGGAGATGCTTCTGGGGCTGGGGCAGAGGCCTCCAAGAGACTGAGAAGTAGGAAGAGGTAGAATAAGCTGCTAAGAGAAGTCACAAGTTGAGGTAAACATGTTTAAAGCTTAGATAAGGGGTTGGATCATGGAGAGGCTGAAGTCCTTGCAGGCTGCTGGGGTGGCGGAATATCTGGGGCTGATGGCTGGAGTGTGTTTCATTGTGGAACACTTAAAAGTTAGGGCATATCTGTATGCACAAGCTGTAGTCTGAAACTCTTTGCGGATGCTGAAGGGCTGATGCACCAGGATGCATGGAAAGGAAGGGGGAGATGCCCAGAAGCAGAAAATCAAATAGGGCAGAGTCCCCTCATGTGGTGAATTGAGAGACAGCTCAGCTCTGGATTTGGAAGAGAATGGAGCAAGACCCTGTGGGCAGAAGAAGGATGGGAGTGGGTGGGTTCTTAAAAAGGTGGGGAGCAGGAAAATAGGATGGCAGCTCTGGGGATGTAAAAAGAGACTAAGAGGAGGACCCTGGAAGGAGGAGAAGACTTGTGAAAAGAAGAGAGAGGGACCTGAGGACTAGGGAAAGAACATTACAGGAGGTGGGAAGTGGGAAGGCCTATGAAGAGAGTGAATAAAAAGAGCTAGGCAGGAAGACTGGAGAACAAAAGTGAAAAGGAGAGATGTGGAGCGGGAGGAAGGGTTAACAGGAGGAAAATGAAGCCTAAGGAAAAGTGAGAGACTGTGGACTGGAAAGCAAGGCAAAATAACTTTTTCCTCATTGTCTTATAACAAGTTAAATGTCAAAATATTACAAAAATAGTCTGTTTGCTTCTATATCTCAGCTGACATTGGAGAATGAGATTTGGTAAATTGCTGGGTGGGTAAACAGTTGTGGCTGTGACTTGGAAGTGGATGGAGATGGCATCCCTCTATGTGAGGGAGAAAATAACATGCTTTATTGTGTCTTCTAAATCTCTGATTCTTTCTTGAACATGTTTGTTTCTGTATGCATCCAAAAGGAAAACTGTGTGTTGGGGGGTGGGGTGGGATGGAACTAACATAAGAATGGCCAATGATGCATTTAGTCCAGTCTTCTGACGGTGCCCAATATCAGATGCTTCCGAGGGAATTAACAACAACACAATTATCAAGTGATCCTTCCTTGCTCATCCCGTCGCAGCTTCTGGCAGTCTGGAGTTCAAGGACTCCTAAAACATAGGGATGCATCTCTGGCCAGGTTGTCTAATAATCACTGATGGACCTATCCTCCATAAAGAGGGTCTGATCTGGATTGGTTGGTTGAGCCTGATGTGTGTACCAGAACCTAACTGGTTGCCCTAACAACTTATTCTAGCACAGAGTTTCAGATGCCAGGTGGGTTTATTTAGTTCACTATTTTGAATTTTTGAGCCAGATTATGGCAGGTTGTACAGAAGGGAGGAGATGAGGGCACAAGGAACCATTCTTCTCCCAACTCCCTCTCCATGGCCTGCCACAACGGACTTGTCTTAGTGGTTGGTTTGTTTCTTTTTTAAATTAGATTGTGTTATAACAAAATCTTGAAGAGTTGTGGTAGCTAACATTATGTTAAAGGTGCGTTTACAGTCAGTGTAGGCAGGACGTGTCATCCATGATCATGGTTAGATCTCCATGGTTCCAGAAAGGTTCATCTTCAGTTAGCTAACATGATGTCAATCACAAAGGTCCCTGTCTGAAATGACTGCAGGTGTGCATTTAGCATTGAATTAATTAACATGGCTCCTCAAGGTTATAACATGATGCAATCTTCTTTGAGCTATTGAGCCCCATGTGGCTAGAGAGTCCAGCTGTTATATATGGCTTAGTATTGCCAACCTCCCCCAAAGAGCAAGGCTGGTGTAATGATTGCAGACGTCAATGGCCAGCAGAGCTGATTGGGCTTGAGAAGGCATTTGCCTGCTGCCCCTGTCCCAAGGAAGAGAAATTCTCACTTTAGTATGCACTGCCAGAGAGGAGTTGGTCAGAATACTTCCTGACTGCTCCCATTGCCAGGCGGCCTGCTCTTAACTGACAGAGTCTTAGTCCTTTGCTTTTTGAAATGTTTTAAAACCATATTTATTTTAGACTTCTAACAAATATACAAAAAATGCCTCTTCTTCCTGACTGCAGGAAACTATTTGGAATTTCAAAACCTTCTTGGGCAGGAAGCTTTTACCTTTCCTTTCTAATGTCTCTCCACGTCTTCTCTCAGCGTCCCAACTTGAGCTGGGCTGGCTATTTGCCTGTTTGTTTGGCTCCATCTTTGCTTTTTATTTTGAGAAATGGGTTGGTTTAACAGCAGCATTGCCAGCCAAATAGAATATTGTAACTAGATAATTAGCTCTGGCTGCTTTTGAAGCTACACTGTTTAGTTGCACTTCAATGTCTATTTTGCTGTAAATTTCTCAGCATTTCCTTTGCAGCAGGAGACCTGTTATATTGTTTCTAAGTTGATGGCCGATGACATTTTTTGCTTCATTTTTTATTAATGAAATGTATCTCATCATTTCTGTTGTGTTGAGACTCTATTTTTTTATTAAATGGATAAAACAAAGCAATTAAATTATGGAATAATAATTCCAACCCATATATATATTGCACTTTAACATGTTCATGCTTATATTAGCTATATTGCCTTCCCTCACACTAATAGAATAGCATCACTTCATTTTTTAAAAAAGAAACAAAAATGCAAGAGTTGAAGCCAAAGAATAATACTCCTGTTAAGACACTGGATATGGGGATTCAGGAAATCTGGATTCTAATTATCAACTCTGTCACAGACTTCCTCTTTGATCTTGGACAAGCTATTTAATTTCTTTGCTTCCCTTGCTCTTCTGTAAGATAGGCTAGTACTTCAAGAGATACTACAGCACTGGAGAGGTCATAGATAAGACTATAAAGAAGACTTTGATTAAAATATAGATAAATGCATTCGGCACCCATATGTTGTACATTTCTTTGGTAAATGCTGGCTTGACAATTATCGTGGCAGACGTCCTCTACCCACAGAACAGGTACAGTGGCAGTACAAGCTTCCTTATATGTCCTATAATTTCCCTTCATATGCCTTAGTCCTGAGGAAGGCTGCCTTGTGGGATGAGGTAGGTATTTGGGTATTTTTTTTTTCTTGTTTTGTTTTTGTTTTTTTCTTTTGACTCTTCAGACAATAGTGCCAAATAGCTCCCAGTCTTTTGGCTTTTATGATTTGAATGTTTATTCACCAAGAACTGAATTTACCAAATGGACAACCACCAATTTTCAGCCTTGTTTATCTGGATTAGATTGAACTAGCTCTAGTTCATGACTAACCATTTAGGGTTTTTGTTGTGCTTATCTTCCTTCCATCATATCGAACAAGCTTTATAGGTCCTGTGTATTCTATGACAATCTACTTCAGTTGTAAGCTTTCTGGAGCAGACACATATTTTAACATATGTTCTGTGAACAAAGGAGCCCTGGTCAATGACTTAGGTATTGTTGTAGTAGAAATAAACCACAATTTTGAGAGTCTCCATTGTGAATATTAAAGCATTTTTTTAAGTATTTCTCTATTACCGCTTAGAGTGGTGGATTACTTCTTTGAAAACAAACCTTGTGTATTTCTAAAACTCCTTTTACTGTGGTATTTGATACAATACTTGTCAAGGTTTATGGGGCTTTAAGTTGCCTAGGCAGGTTGTGGAATCTCCATCATTGGAAGTTTTTAAGAGCAGGTCAGACAAGCACCTGTCAGGGATGGTTTAACAGGGTACTTGGTCCTGCCATGAGTGCAGGGGACTGGATTTGAAAACCTCTCATGGTTCCTTCCAGTTTCTATGATTCTATGTGTTCTGCCCATTCCAAAACAAGAGAATGGACAGAAGTTCAGAAGAGGAAGGTTTGAAGATGAGGTATTTGTTGACGTGGAGGATTCCAGAAGAAGATATGAAAGGGAATGGGGAGATTTGGTGGACAAGAACAGAGAGATGTTTCAGGCATGGGGGACAATTTACCATGTAATGTGGTAGTTTTAGATTGTATAGCACATCCAAACTGTGATAGGTGCTCTGTGGACATAGAACAAGAAACAGTCTTTGTCCTCATATTTACAATCAATAGTTATTTGGAGGTTATTGTGTTGTGATGTGATTGTGGGAGAGTGGAGACAATTCATGATGGTGTGCAGATGGCAGTGTAAGGAGAAGCCACATGCTGAAACAGACTGCAACATTGTGATGGGTTCATAGTGAGGCATGAGGCCATGATGCTGGATGGAAAGATAGAAAGTATACATGAGGCATAGAAAAAGATAGGAGGAAGTAATGGCAAGAGACCACCCTGGCTTAACCAGGAGATGTTCAATAATCTAAAAAAGAAAGACAACAGAGTCTTGTGGCACTTTTAAAGACTAACAGATTTATTAATTTATTAATTATTTATTAATTAATTTATTAGTCTTTAAAAGTGCCACAAGACTCTGTTGTCTTTCTACAATAGACTAACATGGCTACCCCTTTGGAATTTGACTAAAAAAGAAAAAAAGAGTCCTATCAAAAGTGGAAACTAAGTCAAATAACAAAGGATGACTATAAACAAATAACAGTTATGCAGGGGAAAAATTGGAAAGGTCAAGGCACAAACCAAGATCAAACTAGCTGAAGCCATAAAGGGTAACAAGAAAATATTCTTCAAATACATTAGATACAAGAGGAAGACCAAAGAGAACATAGAACTGTTGCTCAATAAAGAGGGTGAAACAATAAAAGAAAATGTGTACATGGCAGAGGAACTAAATGACTTCATTGTTTTGGTTTTCACCAAGCAGGTTGGTGGTGACTGGACACCTAACATAGTGAATGGCAGTAAATATGGGACAGGACCAGAAGCTAAAATATGGAAAGGACAAGTTAAAAATTACTTACACAAGTTAGATGTCTTCAAGTCACCAGGACTTGATGATATGCACCCTAGAATATTCAAGGAGCTGATTTAGGAGATACGAGGCCTTGTCTACACTAAGAAGTCTTGTCAACAAAAGTCAGCTTTTGTCAACAAAACAATCCTAGGCTATGTCTACACTTACTAAAATTAGTTTGAATTAGTTAGTTCGAACTAACTAATTCGAACTAATTTTAGTTAGTTCAAAGTAGCTTAATTCGAACTGGCATGGCCACACTGGAATGTTAGTTCAAACTAAGCAAGCACTTGCTTGGCTCGAATTAGCGATCCCCATTCATTTCAATGGCCGGTTAATTCGAACTACGAAATTAGTTCGAATTAACATGGCCACATTGGTTAATTCGAACTAGTTAGTTCGAATTAACCCCTTAGTTCGAATACCCTATTCGAACTTCTTAGTTTGAATTAAGGAAGCCCTTAATTTGAACTAACTAAAGCCTAGTGTAGCCATGGCTTTAGTTAGTTCAAATTAAGCCTCCTTAATTCGAACTAACTTGCCAGTGTAGACATAGCCCTAGTGCACTGCCTTGTTTTGCCAACAAAATAATACCACCAAAGCGAGTGGCATTGGGCTTTTCTCGGCAAAGTTAAGGTGGCAGAGTGTCAGTGTGGACACTTTGCCTCCTTAGAGCAGTGAGGAGCTGTCATACTTGTCAGTTTTACTGCTTTAACCAGGTCCATCCTTGGTGGAGGAAGCAGGGTGACTGTCCCAGGCCCCATGCCACTGCCCCCCCCCCCCACTGCCATGCTGTTCTCCCCCATCCCTCCTGCTGCCTTCAGCGGCAAGCCAAAGGTATGGGGAGGGACGGAAGCGCAGAGCCCAACCTCTGGGCCGCCTGCTCCAGCCCCCCAGCACAGACTTGATTGGCCCTGGGTCCCACCCCTCCCTCAAGACAGGCCTGGCTCTAAGAGAGCTGTGAAATTGAGAAGAGGGACCGCCTTCTAGCAAGCCCCAGGCAACTGGGTCCTAGGCCTTGAGGCTACCCACTCTGCCGACTGGTGAGCCCCAGTGGCTGCCCCTTGTTGCTGGGGATGGAGTGTTACCAAATTTGCCCATAAACGCGGTGTATGCTCATTTATTAGGGTTATTGTCCTTTGATGGTGGGGTTGTAATCCTAATAATGTACTGCTTGTGTCACTTGTGTTTTTATACGACGCTCCCTTCTGTAAGTCCCCTCCCAATGGAGCTACCCTTGCAGGACCTAGATTTCCCCAGACAGGATTCTGAACTCAGCAGGCTGGGATACACAGCTGCCACCCTTATATGCTCCTGTCACTCCACTGGAGTACACTTGAGCATGCATCCGAGCAGGCTGGGTCAAAGACAGCACTTTTCAGCTGCTCCCTTTATATGCCCCTGGATTCCACAGGCTGGGTCAAAATAGCACTTTCAGCTGTCACCCTTATATGCCACAGGTTCAGCAAGTTGGTAAAACCCTCAATGAGCAAAGGGGTAGCCGTGTTAGTCTAGTTCAGCAAAACAAACAAGGAGTCCTGTAGCCATTTTAAAGACTAACAAATGTATTTATCACATGAGCTTTCATGAGAGAAAAGCACACTTCGTCAGATGCTTTGAAGATGGTTACAGCCTGACCTGATCCTATGTCATACACTTCCCTGCATTTAATTTCCTCTGATTCTGTAAGTTCCCCATCTTCAAAGCGTCTGATAAAGTGGGATTTTCTCCCACAAAACCTCATGCAATAAATACCGGTACATTTGTTAGTCTTTAAAAGTGCCACAGGACCCCTTAATGAGCAAACCTTGCATGATTTTGGGGCATTACAGGGATCTTTGGCCTGGTAAAAGAAGCATTGCTGCAGAGCAATATAGGGAAGCCAAGCACACAAGGAATAAATGAAATTTGGAGAGAGTCTGGCAACCAGCTTGATTACAAAAGTTACTTTATTGCCAAGTACATAAAACTTATATTACTAATAGTAATAATTATAAAAGGAAAGAAAAATATCCAAACAGTTACAATATTGACCATACAAAGAGAGAAAAACAATATTACCCAGTTTCAATTGTAATATTGGGGAAATCTAGCCCAAGTTGATTACAAAGATCAGGTTTGGAGAGTTATATTTGTACCAAGGAAAAGAGAGAGGTTGTTTTGGGTGGAGGGGGGGCCTCACCACTCTGTGCTCAAAGGTTCCCAGGAAACAGGCTGATCAGCTTTAAGGTCTGGAGTGCTGGAGACTGGCAGAGCCCCACCACGATCAGAAAGGAAAAGATGATGTCCCAGTGGAACTGATGTAGCTTTTGGGTCCAGACTCCAGGCATCAGAGTTTTTGAACTTGGGTAGGGGTTTTTTGTAGGGAAGAAACAATGGTTCAAAGCAGAACACTAGGGTTGTTTTGGGGTAAATAATGACTCAAGGGAGTATACCAGAGTTATTTTGTTTGGGTCTACAATAGGAAGTGATTATTCCTGGCTATAGGTGGCATTCCTTTGAAAGAGCTTACAATGCAATCAGTCAGATTCAGGATTTTGGATATCAATGAAGGATCTATTGACTAGAATTAGTCTGTTAACTGCTGAGCTGGGTGTGTGCAGACATGACTTTGTTAGCCTCAGGAGCAGAGATTTCCCCCATCATGCAGTGCTTCCCTGCTTCGCCAATCCCAGAGTTCAGTGCGGTTCCTGCTCTGGATCTTGGTTTTCCATTCAGCATGCTAATTTTGGTTCCGTCCTTGATGCAAATGAAGTTTCTGCTGTCCATTCAGCATGCTAACGGCTCATCTCTGGCTCATCTCTTTGCTGTAGATGAGGCTAGGGGAGTTGCCCTAATTCCATCACCCTTGTTGGAAGGGGTTTAGGTGTGTCTCCCTCTGCCTTTTCATTGTTTTTGGTTTCTGGTTCAAGGCAGAGGCTGGGGGTGGTGCGGGGAGTCACAGAGGCTGGGGCTGGATACTATGCTCTGGTTCCCCAAGAACACTGAGCTAACAAGTAACAGGAGGAGCCCCGGTGGCTTCAACATGGGGTTTACGAAGGGTTTGGGCTTCCTTTGATAGGCGGATTGGCTTGTTATGCTGAAACTGACACCCCCCTGCCACTGGGGTTCCTCTGTCCCTGACAGCTTCAGCCCCCCCTTGCTGTCAGGGACAGAGGAGCCCCAGCAGCTTCAGGCGCACTGTCACCACGGATAGAGGAGCCCTGGTGGCTTCAGCTCAGCCCGGGGCTCACCAACCCTGGTGGCAGCCAACTGGGACCAGATGAGCCCAGGTGGCTGCCCTTGTACCTCCTCAGGTGGCTGCCTCCACCATTCCCCCTGGACCAGGGAAGCACCAGGTGACTGCAGCTGCCTGTACCATTAAAAATAATAAATAGGGTTTTTTGATGCGAAAATTTCACTATGAAAATTTCACAGCCTCACGCCCCCCTTGGATTTTCTTCATGCCCCCCAGTTTGGGAACCACTGACTTATATGGTTGGGCTGGCCCTGCCTGGGATGCTGGCAAGGGTGGAGGGAAGCAGGTAGCCTCTCAGCTCCCCCACACAGCCTCTTTTGTCGACAAAAGTGGTCCTAGTGAGGACATACTCCACCGATAGAAGGATGGCTGTATGAACAACAGCCACCACTATAATTATAGCAGTGGCTGTCTGCCAGCAAAACTTGTAGCATAGACATAGCCTGCGCTATTAGCTATTATTTTGGAAAAGTCATGGAAGACGGGAGAGATCCCAGAGGTCTAGAAAAGGGCAAAATAAATAAGGACAACCCAGGGAATTACAGACCAGTCAGCTTAACTTTTGTACCAGGAAAGATAATAGAGCAAATAATTAAGAAATCAATTTGCAAACATCTAGAAGAGAATAAGGTGTTAAGTGATAGTCAGCATGGATTTGTCAGGACAAATTGTGTCAAACCAACCCGATAGCTTTCAGGGTAACAAGCCTTGTGAATAAAGGGGAAGCGGTAGATGTGGTATATCCAGACTTCAGTAAGGCTTTTGATACAGTCTCGCATCAACTTCTCATCAAATACAACATAGATGGAGCTACTGTAAGATGGTGCATAACTGGTTGGATAACTGCTCCCAGAGAGTAGTTATCAACGGTTCACAGTCGTGCTGGAGAGGCATAATAAGCAGGGTACCACAGGGATCAGTTCTGGATCCAGTGCTGTACAATATTTTCATCAATGGTTTATGTAATGGCATAGAGCGTACACTTACAAAATTTGCGGATGATACCAAGCTGGGAGGGGTTGCAAGTGCTGTGGAGGATAGGATTGAAATTCAGAATGATTTGGACAAATTGGTGAAATAGTCTGAGATAAATAGGAAGAAATTCAATAAGAACAAATGGAAACTACTCCACTTAGGAAAGAGCCATCAGTTGCACACATACAAAATGTTAAATGACTTCCTAGGAATGAGTACTGCAGAAAGGGCTCTGGGTATCATCAGGGCCATCCCTGGGGCGGAGGGGGGGCTGTCTGGGGCCCAGGGCCAATTGGCCTGTGTGGGGCCTCCACCTCCCCTCTCCCCCACTACACTGGGGATGGGAGGGGAGGGGTGGGGTGGACCAGCCCAGAGGCCAGGCTCTGCTTCCCCATCCTTCACGATGTTGGCTTGCTGGCTCCGCTGAAGGCAGAGAGGTGGGGTGAGGGGACAACACGGGGCCTGCGGGGCCTGGGATGGCCACTCTGCTCACCCCTGTAAGGACGGGCCTGGCTGTCATAGTGGACCACAAGCTAAATGAGTCAACAGTGTAACAATGTGTGCAGGGTGGGGGGCTGTGAGGTGGAGATATAGGGGCAGGGTGAGGTGTGGGGGCTGTGAGGTGGAGATATGGGGGTTGTGCGGGGGGCTGTGAGGTGGAGACATGGGGGCAGTGTGCGGTGCAGGGCTGTGAGACGCAACTATGGGGGTGCAGTATGTGGGCGGGGCTGTGAGATGGAGCTATGGGGGTGCAGTGTGGGGTGCGGGGGCTGTGAGGTGGAGGTGTGGGGGTGGAGATGTGGGGGGTGGGGGCTGTGAGGCAGAGATGTGGGGCAGTGTGGGGTGCGGGGGCTAGGAGGCGGAGCTATGGGGGCAGCGTGGGGGGCAGAGCTATGGGGCAGCGTGAGGGGCGGAGATATGGGGGCAGTGTGGGGGGCGGGATCTGGGAGGCTGAGCTATGGGGGGCAGTGTGGGAGGTGGAGCTGTGGGGGGCGGAGATGTGGGGGGTGGGGGCTGGGAGGCTGAGCTATGGGGGGCGGGATCTGGGAGGCAGAGCTATGGGGGGCAGTGTGGGAGGTGGAGCTGTGAGGGGCGGAGATATAGGGGCGGGGTGGGGGCTGGGAGGCGGAGATATGGGGGGCAGTGTGGGAGGTGGAGCTGTGGGGGGTGGAGATATGGGGGCAGTGTGGGGGG